>BQNB010038796.1:0-48507 GCA_026074375.1 Tanacetum coccineum | reverse complement strand
TTTTATACGTTCTGTCCAGCAAGGTCAGATTAGACCTCTTTTAGTAAAAAGGGCATAACTCACTCATTTTTAACTTTCCATTGTATGGCCAATTAGTACATCATCACAAAGCATTGCTTTACCATTTTTACAAGCAATATCACCCATTTGACCAACCTAGATACTCGTATTTTTCTGCTCTTTACAGCCTCAAATTTTTATGTGTTTTCTAGTGATTCTACTAGTTGATCTATTCATCTACCACCTAGATCTAAGCATGCATGCTTTGTTTTTATTATTTGATCATCATAAACTTTACATATACATCAAGAAAATTAATTTAAACATATACTTTTGGAATGGAAAAATGCAAGTTTAATAACATAAGTAGAGATTATACCCACAAAATGATGTAGATGATGATTTTACACCCAAACAATGTAGATCTTTTACCCACTTCTTGATCTTTACCCAATATATTTTTGACACCCTTTTTATAACTCCATAGCTCCATAAAAACTCCCATATTTCCAGCCCCAAAAGTGCATAAAATCTTCCTTGAAAACTTCTTTAAATCACCTCCAAAATACAAGAAATGAACTAGGAAATCATCTTTATTTGTGTGCTTAATATTTTGATCTTCAAAGTTTGTGTGGATTTGGTGTTATAGTGGTGAAAAGCCACGAAATTTTGGAGGAGGAGGGAGGTTTTTGATTGTTTCTCTCACTAAAATTTGATAAATGGTGATGTATGTGAAAATCATGGTAAAAGTATGGTTTATATGTGTAAGAAAATGGAGTGCCAAGTGTGTTGAACACTTGTGAGGTTTAACACCAAGGGAGCATGTGTATATTTAGTGGGATGAGTTATAAAACTTGTCCCACATTTTATAAATGCGGTTATTTTCAAAGTTCCGATATTTAAAAAGGTACCGTTTCTAGCCATTTTTTGAAAAATGTAAAAATACCATTAGACACAAAAAATAAAAACGAATGCAATAAAAATATTTCTATGAAAATTTGAACATATAAACGTCGATACGTAACGTAGGGTTCTCCGATTCTTCATAAACGGTACTCAAATTGCAAACGTAAATCCAAATCTCTTCTCGATAAATTATGAGTTCATGAACCAACATAAAAAAAACAAGAATTTTATTTAATACTCGAGAATAAAATAACGATCTCAAATTGATGGATTGTCACAAAGTGATCAATTAAAACAGACATTAGAAAAGTTTCAAAATTCATCCAAGTCCTTAAATGATTTACTAGAAAGTCAAGTAATTGACAAGTTTAAAACAGGACTAGGATATAATGCAGCTACTCCTGTAGTAGAAAATTTTGCAAATTTAACTGATAAGTCTAGATCAGATTAGGGATATCAATCAGTTCCCCCACCTCTGTCAGGGAATTTCATACCTCACAAACCTGATCTAACATTTATAGATGAAATAGTTGAAAGTGAAAATTTAGATGTTACTACTGTTGTTACACCTTGTAATGATAAGACAATTGAAAATAAGGGTGTTTCCAACATAGTTGAATCTAATACTGTTAGGATGAACAACACTAGTGCTCCAATCATTGAGGATTGGAACTCTGATAATGAAAGTGAGATAGATTATACTGTTAGACCTAGCACTGAAAAGAGAAAAATCTGCTAAGACTGTTAGGGAAACAGATGCTCATAAACAACACAAACACCATCCTAGAGGGAACCAAAGAAATTGGAACAATCTTATGTCCCAAAGACTAGGAAGTGATTTTAAAATGACTAATAAAGCTTGTTATGTTTGTGGTAGTTTTGAGCATCTTCACTATGTGTGTGATAAAAAGGTTGTAAAGCCAGTGTGAAACAACTCAAGAAGGGTAAATCACAAGAACTTTTCTATTAAAATGACTCACCCTCACCCCAAAAGAAGTTTTGTTCCACAAGCAGTATTAACCAGGACTGGCAAAATTAATACTGTTGGTGCAAATGTTAATACTGCTGGTGTAGCAGTTAATACTGTCAGACCAGTTAATACTGCTAACACAAAAGTAGTTAATATTGTCAGACTAATTAAAATTGCTACCTCAAAACCAATTGTGAACCATCCTAGAACAAAAACAAATGATTTCAAAAGAGGATATTCATAAAGTTCAAGGCCTTTTAACAGACATTTTGCAAACAAGAATAGTATTATCAACATAAATGTTAATACTGTCAAGCAAAAACATACTACTGCTAGGGATAGAACAGTAGTAAGTGAAAATACGGGAAAAGGGGCTAATACTGTTTAGGCCTCAGCATGCTGGGTTTAGAAAGCCAAAAACAGTAGTACATCAACTACATTCAAGAAATATTCTTATATTGATGCACGAGTCAGATCCAAGTCAATAATAGCTTAGATCTCTAAAAGAGTCTAATTCTCTTATTTAATGTGCAAGGTAACCCACAAAAGAAGGAATACAAAGAAAAAGCAGTTATTGACAGTGGTTGTTCCAGGAACATGACATGAAACAAGTGTTATCTTGATAAATACGAAGATTATGATGGTGGATTTGTTTCCTTTGGTGATGGTAAAGGCAGAATTTCTGGTAAAGGTAAAATCAAAACAGGATCACTGGATTTTGATGATGTGTACTTTTGTAAGGAGCTTAAGTATAATCTGTTTAGTGTGTCACAAATCTATGACAAAAAGAACAATGTTCTTTTTACTGACACTGAGTGTCTTGTCTTATCTTTTGACTTTAACTTACTTGATGAAAGTCAAGTATTGCTGAGAGTTCCAAGAAAAGACATCATTTACAGTGTTGACCTAAAGAGTGTTGTTCCCACTAAAGGTTTAACTTGTCTCATTGCTAAGGCCATAATTGATGAATCCAACACATGGCACAAGAGCCTTGGGCATATTAATTTTAAAACAATGAATAAACTTGTGAAAGGAAACCTCGTAAAAGGTTTACCTTCTAAGATTTTTGAAAATGATCATTCTTGTGTTGCCTGTCAGAAAGGAAAGCAACACAAAGCCTCCTATAAGACTAAGCTTGTGAACTCTATGATCAAACTCTTACATATGCTTCAAATGGACTTATTTGGTCCTACAAATGTTAAGAGTTTAATGAAAAGGTCTTATTGCCTAGTTGTCACTGATGACTTTAGTAGATTTTCTTGGGTATTCTTTTTGGACACTAAGGATGAGACTAGTAGGATTCTAAAGACCTTCATAATAGAAATAAAAAATAAACTAGATCATAAAGTAAAAGTTATCAGGAGTGCCAATGGAACTGAGTTAAAGAATAGTATAATGAACCTGTTTTGTGAAATGAAGGGGATTAAGAGAGAATTTAGTGTGGCTAGGACTCCTCAGCAGAATGGTGTAGCTGAGAGGAAGAATAGAACACTGATAGAGGCTGCAAGAAATATGTTAGTAGACTCTAAGTTGCCAACCACCTTTTGGGCTGAAGCAGTTAATATTGCTTACTATGTGCTAAATAGGGTCTTAGTCATTAAGCCATATAACAAGACACCTTATAAACTTATTCGTGGAAGACCTCCCCTGATAGATTTCATGAAACCTTGTGGGTGTCCTGTTACCATCTTAAATACCAGGGATCATCTAGGAAAGTTTGATGGAAAAGCTAATGAAGGATATTTTGCTAGGTATTCTGTGGTTAGTAAAGCTATGAGAGTATTTAACAAGAGGACCAGGATAGTTAAAGAGACCTTAAACATTAGATTTCTTGAAAATATACCTAATGTGAAAGGAAATAGACCAGACTGGCTTTTTGATGTTGATTCCTTGGCAATATCTATGAACTATGTGCCAGTTGCTATAGAGAACAAAACTAATGGTATTGCAGGAACCAAATATAACATTGTTGCAGGTCAAGCTCAAAAGGAAAAAGAACCTGAACAAGAGTACATCCTAATACCTTTATACACAACTGATCCTTTAATTTCTCAAGGTCCTAAGGATTGTGAAGGGGATGCTGGAATGAAGCCGACATAAGTAAATGAAAATGAAGCTTCAAATAAAAGTGGGAAGCATGATCAAGAAGCAAGAAGTGAGTCAGAAAGGTTAAATCAAGAGAAATGAAGACAGAATACACTAACAGTTCTAATGGTATTAATATTGTTAGTACACCTGTTAGTACTGCTGGACCATCAATTGATAATGTTGTTCCATCAACACCAGTTAGTACTCCTGGACCTTCTGTTAGTACTGCTAATGAATTTGAAGAACAACCTTTTGAAAGCATTAACCCTTCCACCTGTCCCAAATATATCTTCAATGGATAATACTGGCATCTTTGGAAATGCTTATGATGATGAAGATGTGGAAGAAGATGTTGATATGAACAATGTAATTTCATCTTATAGAGTCCCTGATACTTCTTTCACCAAATTTCATAAAGATCATCCTGAAGATCAAGTGATTGGAAGTTTAAAGACTCCTGTACAGACACGACACGTGACCAAGATAAATGAAGAACATGGTTTGATTTCCTCAGTTTACAAGCTTAGGAGAACAAACCACAAAGATTTTTAGAATTATCTGTTTGCCTGTTTCTTATCTAAAATGGAACCCAAGAAACCAGTTCAAGCCTTAAAAGATCCAAGCTGGGTGGAAGCAATGCAGGATGAGATTCTACAATTTAAACTACTAAAAGTTTAGACCTTAGTTGATTTACCTAGATACAAATGGGCAATTGGTACTAAATGGGTTTTTAGAAACAAAAAGGATGAAAGAGACATAGTGGTGAAAAACATAGCTAGACTGGTTGGTCAGGGTCATACTCAAGAGGAAGGTATAGATTATGATGAAGTCTTTGCACCAGTTGCAAGGATTGAAGCCATAAGATTATTTCTAGCTTATGCTTCCTTCAAAGATTTTGTAGTCTACCAAATGGATGTAAAGAGTGCTTTTCTATATGGAAAGATAGAAGAGGAGGTGTATGTCTATCAACCTCCTAGTTTTGAAGATCCACACTTTCTAGATAAATTCTACAAGGTAGAAAAGGCTCTCTATGGACTACATCAGGCCCCAAGAGCATGGTATGAGACATTGTCAACTTATCTGTAGGAAAATGGTTTTCACAGAGGTCAAATTGATAATACTTTGTTCATTAAAAGGAATAAAGATGATATCCTGCTAGTACAGGTTTATGTTGATGATATCATCTTTGGATCAACCAAGAAACAAATGAGTAATGAATTTGAAACATTGATGCATGATAAGTTCCAAATGAGTTCTATGGGAGAACTTTCTTTCTTTTTGGTACTTTAGGTTAAACAAAAGAGTGATGGGATCTTTATTAGCCAAGATAAATATGTGGTTGAGATTTTGAAAAAGTTTAATTTTGCCTCAGTAAAGACAGCAAGCACTCTAATGGAGACAAACAAGGCATTGATAAAAGATGAAGAAGCTGAGGATGTGGATGTTCACTTATATAGATCAATGATTGGATCATTGATGTACTTAACAGCTTCTAGACCAGACATAATGTTTGTTGTTTGTGCTTGTACAAGGTTCCAAGTTACTCCAAAGACTTCACACTTTAATGCTGTGAAGAGGATCTTTAGATACTTAAAAGGCCAACCTAAATTAGGCCTTTGGTATCCTAGAGATTCACCATTTGACTTGGAAGCTTATTCTGATAGTGATTATGCTGGAGCTAGTCTTGACAGGAAATCCACAACAGGAGGTTGTCAATTTCTTGGCAAGATATTGATTTCATGGCAATGTAAAAAAAGCAAACTATAGTAGCCAACTCAACAACTAAAGCAGAATATGTTGTTGCTGCTAACTGCTGTGGACATGTGTTATGGATCCAAAATCAAATGCTTGACTATGGATTCAATTTCATGAACACCAAAATCTACATTGATAATTAAAGTATAATCTGTATTGTAAAGAATCCAGTGTTTCACTCCAAAACCAAGCACATAGAGATAAGGCACCATTTCATCAGAGATTCATATGAGTAGAAGTTGATACAAGTGATCAAGATTCACATAGACCAAAATGTTATAGATCTTCTTACAAAAGCTTTTGATGCTAGCAGGTTTAACTTTCTAATTGCTAGCACTGGATTACTCAATCTCTGAGGCTTAACAGTTCCTAACTTTTATTCATAGGTTATACATAAATATGTATCCTCATGAATTCTCACATGTCTATCTAGTCTTTTCTAGTGTGCTTGTGATGAATAGAGGCATGTAGTTGTATAATTATTGAAGACAGAGTTAAAACTGCTAAGGTAAATGTTAATACTGCTAAGTATAATTAGTACTGCTAGTTATACTTAAGACTATTGGTTAAAACTGTTAGTCATAATTACAACTGCTAAACATGAAAAGACTTTGGAATTTGTCTTTTTGGTTTTGGACTAACATTTGCAGGATAAGCATATTGAGCTTCTGGTATTGAATTAAGGGGAGGATTATGTTGTCAATATGTAGTCAAGAATTATTGAAAAGACATGTAATATCAAGCACAAGTGTGTGATGTGTCAAACACCTAGGCAAATCAAAAGTGGTCAGGACACCAAGATACCTCAGTCTAGTGGTCCCCCTAAAAAAGGTTGGTGATGAGGATGTCCATAAGGAGTTAGGTGACAGAATGGAAAGGGCTGCCACTACTGCTTCTAGCTTAGAAGCAGAGCAAGACAGTGGTAACATAAATTAAGACCTAATCCATGGTGTTAGCCCTAAAATATGGTGACTAATCCGGAATTACATTTATCATTTATAGTCGGGTCGGGTTAGTTTAGCTAGTCGATATCGGGACTATAAATACTCCCTCCATACTTCCATGGAGGGGTAGGAGTTCACATTGTAAAGTGTGAGTGTGTGTGTGGTTCCTTTTTCTCTATTAAACCACACACATACACAAACACTCCTTCTTCTTCTTTTTTCTATCTCTTCTCTTTTCTCTCTTTTCTCTCTAATAATATGGCTCAATTTCTTTTCCATTTTACCAAGCCTCCGGATCATTGTTCAAAGGGTGAATCTATACTAACAATTGGCACCAGAGCATAGGGGGAATCCGTGTTGTTTATCTACTGATTATTGTGGTTAAACAAGATCAAATTCGTGGTAAAAAAGAAGTCAATAGAAAAAAATCAAACCCGAATTTTTGTGCTTAGATGTGTGAATGTTTATGTTATTAAGCAAGATCTAGGCATAGGGTAGCTAATTGTGCAATAAAAATCAAGTTAAGAGGTCAAAAAGGGTGATTATTGGGCGATATTTGGTGGAAAAAGTCGTATTTTTTGTCGTTGCGTTTTGACTCTCTGGCAAAATTCATGTTGCGTTTTGATTTCTTCTTGTTGGTTATTGATTCTTCTTGTTGCGTTTTGATCATTGAGTTTTGACTCATTGCCATTTTGATCACCTTACGTTTGACTCATGCGTTTTGACTCATTGCGTCTTTGACTTGGTTGCTTTTTTTTTGACTTCATTGCGTTTTGACATACGGTTGGTTTTTGACTCATGCGTTTTTGAACAATTGGTTGCGTTTTGGTTCATTGTTTTTGACTACGTTGCGTTTTGAAGACCTCGAGATGGTTTTTGGACTATACGTTACTCTGCTCAATTTTTTTATTCATTGCGTTTTGATTAGAAATCTTGTGTGAGTAATGGGTTTCAGTTAAAACGACTAACTTTTGACCCGTAAGTCCGTTCTTTTCTGGCTTGTGACCTCTCAAATCGAAAAAAGAAAAAAGAGCGGATCCGCTGTAATCACCATTTAGTGGTTAGGATTTTTGCGGCCCGCGAAACCATCATTTACTATGATTTTTGAATTTTTTCGTTTTTTGGAATTTATGTCCACTTGTTTTTGTTTAGCCTCACGGCCCATCTGTATTTTTTGGCCCGTTTCAGTTATGGTGAGCTAGTTTTACAATACTGTTTTAACCTTAGCCAGAAAATTATTTATTTTTAGACAATTAAATCATTTGGCAGCTGAGTTCCGAATCAATCATTCAATGGTTTTTTCTAATTGATTTTGTAAAATCTTGTTAATTTCATTGATCGGTTTTAATCATAGACGTTTGTAAAATCGTGACGTAGAATTGCTACAAAAAGACACAATCAAACACATAACAACACACCACACAAACAAAACACTTGATCCCATATGAATCCTGAAAATATCACTTATGACAAAAATGGTAGAGAATTTGGATTAGATGGACATTGTGATACGAAAGAGGATTGGTTTAGAAATTTCCTTTATTTGCAATTGAAGTTGGATTTCACAAAGGCGTATACTTATTTCATCATCGAGATTTCTTCTATGTTCTATCGATTGATGACTTGCTTGAACGTATACAATTATGATTAAGACTTGGATTATCTAGTTTCCAGCGGTCAAAGGGTGTTTGGATGAAGACCTGGACAACTATCACTTAAAGGAGTTACGTTGTAGTACTCAGTGTCACACGCAGATGTCGATGTGGATAATTCACAGAAGGTGTTGTACTTCTTATACTTTTGATGGAGTATAAGGTACTTAGAGATTTTCTTCTGCACCGTTTCTTCAATCAACATATTAGTAGTGAAGATTAAGTAACAAATTTGGGGGTTTTTCACTGCTGTTTCAAGTTTGATATATCAGGTTTTACATCACCAAGTGATCGCAACCATAGCTTACAGAATCGAGGTTGGTAAGTTAGGCCAGAGAGTTTAAAGGTTTGAGATGTAATCTGCACTTATCAACGGGTATTTTTTGTGTTTCTTACAAGACAATGATACTTCACAGTCTAATCTAAATCTTTTCAAAGTTCTTCGATGCATTCATTTCATAAGACCTTGATTATACCAAGTGTCTTGATTCTTGATCATCTCCTCTACGGTTTCTGAAGTCAAGAGGGTAATGATTCTTTTGTTTATCAAGATTTGTGCTTATGACTAGAACTTCTCGAGTATATGGACGTACACGACAATGATGCTTCCGAGAGTTCGCAACCATCATGGGGCCGAAAAGGAAAATGTGTAATCTGGGATTTAATTGACCTTGATGTTTACCATGTCACTTCCAGGGGGAAGTTTCGTTAGCCCTAAAATGTTTAGTATGGTTTATAAGTATTATGCAACGTCGAGAGAACAGTTTGCTGATTTCTCGATGACACACACCTGACAGAATATTCACCAAGCCCTGATGACAAGAAGCAGTGGTCGTTGGTATGGTTTGACTTCTACAAAATTCCGCTGTGCACTTTGATGACAAGTAGAAGATTGTTCAAGCTACATCAATGTTTCAGAATCTGCTTATAGAGGGGATGTTGGTTTGGGGGGGAAGATGATTCGGAAACATTGATGTAGCTTGAACAATCTTTTCTATTGGTCATCAAAGTGACACCGCGAAAATTTTGTACGAGTAAACCACACAACGACCACTGCTCTTGTCATCTGGGTTGGTGAATATTCGGGTTCAGGGGTGCAATGCGAGAATATCAGCAACTGTTCTTTCTCAGTTTGAATAAATACTCATAACATACTAAACACTGTTAGGGTAACAAACCTTCCCCTGAAGTTGACATGGTAACATCAAGGTCAATTAAATCCCAGGTCTGTACACTTTCTCCCCTATTGATGGTTGCGAACTCTCGAATAGCATCATTGTCGTGTCGTTAATATTCTTCGAGAAGTTTAGTCCATAAGCACTCCAAATCTTGATAACAAAAGAATCATTTAACCCTATTGGACTTCAAAAACCGTAGTAGAGGAGGATGAAGCAAGAAGCAAGAACACTTGGGTATAATCCAGGGTCTTGTGAATGAATGTCATCGAAGAACTTTGAAGATTTTGATTAGACTGTGAAGTATCTTTGTCTTGGAATAGCACAAAAAATACCTGTGAGAAGTGCTGATTACATCTCAACCTTTAAACTCTCTGGCTAATTTACCAACCTCGTATTCTGTAAGCTATTGTTGTGATCACTTGGTGAAGTAAACCCGATATATCAAACCACCCCTTGACCGCTGGAAATTAGATATTCCAAGACAAAGAAACTTCACAGTCTAAGCAAAATCTTCAAAGTTCTTCGATGACATTCATTCACAAGACCTTGATTATACCAAGTGTTCTTGTTTTTGCTTCATACTAATCTACGGTTTGTTGAAGTCAAAGAGGGTAATGATTCTTTTGTTTATCAAGATTGCGCTTTGACTAGAACTTCTCGAGTATATGAACGTAAACGGACAATGATGCTTCCGAGAGTTCGCAACCATCATGGGGGAAAATGTGTACATCTGGGATTTAATTGACCTTGATGTTACCATGTCAACTTCCAGGGGGAAGTTTGCTAGCCCTAAAATGTTTAGTATCGTTTATGAAGTATTATGCAAACGTGAGAAAAACAGTTGTTGATTTCTCGCATGCACCCTTGAACGAATATTCACCAAGCCCTGATGACAAGAAGCAGTGGTCGTTGGTGTGGTTTGACTTCTACAAAATTCCGTTGTGCACTTTGATGACAAGTAGAAGATTGTTCAAGCTACATCAATGTTTCAGAATCTGCTTAAGATAAGGATGTTGGTTTGGGGGAAGCTGATTCAGAAACTTCACCAAAAAGGAGTCTATGAAGAAAGCTTTTTAAGACATGCTGCATGGATTGGGGGGAAGTTAATCCAGTTCATGCATACTACAATGGTTCAAGAACAAGTAAAGACAATGAAGATCCAGGCTGGAATACAAGTTTTAAGACGAGGAGAACTCAGAAGACAACTTCAGCTGTGGAAGCGCTTTGGAAGACTATATTACGTGTTTTTTTGTACTGTTGGAACATTATAAGTAATTCCGTAGTCCGCATATTGGGGGAAGATTGTTATAGCCCTAAAATAAGGTGACTAATCCGGAATTTACATTTATCATTTATAAGTCGGGTATGGGTTATTTTTGCTAGTCGTTTTGGGATATAAATACTCCCTCCATACTTCCATGGAGGGGTAGGAGTTCACATTGTAAAGTGTGAGTGTGTGTGTGGTTCCTTTTTCTCTATTAAACCACACACATACACAAACACTCCTTCTTCTTCTTTTTTCTATCTCTTCTCTTTTCTATCTTTTCTCTCTAATAATATGGCTCAATTTCTTTTCCATTTTACCAAGCCTCTGGATCATTGTTCAAAGGGTGAATCTTTACTAACACATGGCAACACTTAATGAGCCAAGTTCTTAGGGAATTGGTTCAGGTAGTGGCCTCAGGTGCCAAGATACCATATTGGGGGATGTAGATGCTCAAACTAGGTTTGAGACTACATCTAAATAGTCCAATGATCCACCTCTCTCAAAAGTTAACACATTTGGAAGTGGGGATGATAGTATGCAACTTATGGAATTGATGACATATTGTCTAAAACTATCTGCATTGGTGAGCTCAAAAGAATAGAGAGATTTATGATATAAAAATAGAAAGAGTGTTTTGGTGAGCCAAAAGAAATGAGAGATTAAGTGAGCTTAAAAATAGAAAGAGAGATGTGTATATAAAAACAAAAATGAGTGATTATGTGAGCAAAAAGCATTAAGAGATATTGTGAGCACAAAAACAAAAAGAGAGCATGTGAGAATCAAATTTGATGATGAAAATTACTTTTTGGAATGAAATTGGGGTAATTACTGGTGTATTAATGTTAATGCTGGTCAGCTTCAACTTAATGTTGCTAAGCTTAAGTTAATGTTGTTAGGATTAACTTAACGTTGCCCGTATTTGTTTATGCTGGTAGGTTTAACTTACTGCTGCTGGTTTAAGTTAATGTTGTTAGGTATCAATTAGTGCTGCCAGTTCAAGTTCCTGTTGCTAAGGGTGATTTTATAAATATTTCGATTCAGGGTTTCATTTAATTCTTTAATCGATTTCAATCATTCAAACACTCTCTAACCATAAACCCTAACTCAATTTTCATCTTTAATCATCAAAATCATTATTATATCGAGCCTTAAGTTTGCTGAAACGTACAATGTGGTCGCGTTCATGGAAAAACCTGTAGAAAGGGATGGGTTTGCAGAGATTATTGATTTCCTTAAAGCAAGTTCTGTTCATTATGCTTTAACAGTCATACCAATTATCTACACATCTTATATTCAACAGTTTTGGGCAACACCAAATGTCAAGATGGTTAACGTAGCACGTCAGTTCCAAGCCCTAATTGATAAGAAGAAGATGATCATCACGGAGTCAAGCATTAGAAGTGATCTTCACTTGGAAGATGCAGCAGGTACTGATTGTCTGCCAACTACTACAATTTTTGAAGAACTACGAAAGATGGGGTATGAAAAACCTTCTCAAAAGCTTGCATTTTATAAAGCTTTCTTTTCTCCATAATGGAAGTTCTTCATTTATACCATTACATAATGCCTTAGTGCCAAATCCACTACATGGAATGAATTCAGTAGTACAATGGCTTCTTTGATCATATGCTTGGCAACAAACCAAAAATTTAATCTGTCTAAGTACATTTTTGATGCTATGGTAAAACACTTAGATAGAGGGGTTAAAGTTCTGCTGTATCCAAGATTTCTACAAGTTTTCATCAATCAACAGCTTGGAGACATGTCACATTACAAAAAGATTTATGTTAATCCCTCCCACATAAAAAAAATTGCTAACATGAAGAGAGCAGGAAAGGATTTTTATGGGAGAATAACACCTCTATTTGATACTATGATGGTTCAAGCTTCTGAAGAAGTAGGTGCGGATTTAGATCATCCAACTGATTCTAATCAAATACCCATTGTTGATCAACCATCTACATCCTCTCAACCCAAGAAGAAACAAAAGTCCAGAAGGAAATAGAGGCAGGAAGCAGAAGTTGCTTATGATGAGATAGAGCATGAGGAAAGTGTACCCACACCTTCCAATGATCCACTACCCAGTGGTGAGGATAGCATGCAACTTAATGATTTGATGGTTTTATGTACCAAATTATAAAAACAGGTTCTTGACTTGGAAAAGGCTAAATCTGATCAAGCTATTGAGATTGCTAGTCTCAAGAAGAGGGTTGATAAGCTTGAAAAAAGGAGAAAGTTCAGAACCACAGGGCTTAAAAGATTAAAGAAAGTTGGTGCAGCTATAAGAATTAAATCCTCTAATGATAGTTTGGGTGCTCAGGAGGATGCATCCAAACAATGGAGGAGAATTGAAGATATTGATGCAGATGCTGAGGTAACTCTAGTTAATGAAACACAAAAAAGGCAGGATGAAGACTTAATGTTTGATATTGGAGTTTTAGATGATGATTAGGTGTTTGTGGATGTTACAACTGTTGAGAAAGAAGAGCAGAGTACAAAGACTGGTGAAGCAATTACTACTGTTGGTGTTGAAGATAGTGCTGCTCCTATAATTACTACAGCTGGTGTTAAAGATAGTGCTATTCCTACAATTCCTATAACAGTTGAAGAAACTTTGGCTCAAACTTTAATGGAAATCAAGGCAGCCAAACCCAAGTCTAAGGGAATTGTTTTCCATGATCAGGAAGAGCAGGTAACTATGTCTACAGTCTCTATCCCATAACCCTCAATCAAAGACAAAGGAAAAGGTATCATGCAAGAGCCTGAGAGACCTTTGAAAAGAAAAGATCAAGTTGCTCTTGATGAATAAATGGCAAGAGATCTTCAAGCTTAGTTGGAGGCTGAACTGATAGAAGAAGAGAGGAAAGAAAGGCAAAAGGAAGAAGAAGCCAACATAGCTTTGATTGAATCATGGGAAAATATACAAGCTATGATGAAGGCTGATAGATTACTGGCTGAGAGACTCCAAACAAGTGAAAGAGAGGAGTTGACAAATGAAGAAAAAGGAAAATTGTTTATGGAACTCGTGGAGAAAAGAAGAAAACATTTTGCTGCACTAAGAGCATAAGAAAAGAGGAACAGACCTCCTACCAAGGCACAAAATAGAACTCAAATGTCTACCTATCTTAAGCATATGGGTGGATATACATACAAACAGCTAAAAGGAAAGGGCTATGATGAAATTCAAAAAGTTGTTTGACAAGGAGATGAAGAGGGTAAATACCTTTATGGCCATGGGTTTATAGGTATAGGAAAGCAGTGAAAAGAAGGTAGAAGGTAGTAAGGAAAAAGCTAAAAGCAGCAGAAATAAGATGCTTGGTAAGAAAAGAGCAGTGAAAGAGGAACAACAAGAATCTCCAAAGATACAAAAACTAGAGGATGATAAAGAAACTAATGAGCATGAAGAAGTGGAAGCAGATGATACAGCTGAATTGAAAAAGCATTTGGTGATTAAAAAGGATGATGATATAGCAATTGATGCTATACTACTTGCTGTCAAACCACCAGTAATTGTTGATTACAAGCTTCTTAAAGAAGGAATAATGACACATTATCAGTTGATAAGAGCAGATGGAAGCTTCAAGAGATATTCTTCAATGAGTAGAATGCTTCAGGGTATTGACAGAAAAGATTTGCAGACTCTTTGAAAGTTAGTTAAAACAAAGCATGGTGATTTAAGACATGAAGAAGAACATGAAAGAGTGTTGTGGGGAGATTTTAAAGTCATGTTTGAACTAGACATTAGAAGTAAAGTATGGAGAGATCTACAAGGTTATATAGTGACTGTTTGGAAATTGTATGATTCATGTGGAGTACACTTTGTAAGGTTTGCAAATGTGAACATCTTCATGTTAGTTGAAAAGAGATATCCCCTCACACCAATAACAATCACCAATATGCTAAACAAGAAACTTTAAACTGATCATTTTAATAAGATGTGCTATTAACTGCTCAAGCTTATGGTAAAATATCAAAGTGGTAAATAAAAGGTTTGAATGTATCCTCCTGAGTATGATGAAGACTTTTAATGAAGAAACTTGAAGATTCAGAAGATGAACATCAAGTTTAGGGGAGGATTGTTAGGACTTAAAAGACTTTAAGGATTCTTACTACTGCTCAGGTACATAATGGAAATTATACTAAGTAGTTAGTACTGGTAGTATAATGTTACCACTGCTAGTTACTACTGTTAGTATAATTTAGTACTGTTAGTATTGAGTTACTACTGTCAGTAGAAGTTAAGACTGCGCAGAGTTAAAGACTAAAAGTATGCTAAGTGGTTAGTACTGTTAGTACAAAAGTTACTACTACTAGTGTAACTTAGTACTATTAGTATAACTTAATGCTGCTAGAGTAAAGTTACAACTATTAGCAAAAAGTTAGTACTGCTAGTACTTACTACTGCTTATGCTTAGTTAGTGCTGCTGGTTATAAAGATACAACTGCTACTGAATTACAACTGCTAGAAGACTTACTGTTGTTAAGAGGATAAAGACAGATTAAATAGATAAAGATTGATTGGAGAACAAGAATACTTATGAAGATAAATATTAAGTTATTTTTGTAAAAGATATGTATAACTTATTTGATTAAGAGATTACGTTAATCTATAGAAAAGATCATGATAAGTTAGGAATGTATTGTAAGCCTTGTAGGACTCCTTGGTGTATAAAAGAAGATCCGAGGGTATAGAAAGACATAAGTTTTCCATCTTAGTTTTCCATAGAGTTCGTAGCTTCAAGGTTGTAAACCCTATCACTAAGTTAGAGTGATCGTATTAATATATATTGAAGCTTGTTGTGTTGATTATATCTTTGTGTCAAAACATACTTTACTGTTTCATTGAGAATACTTCTTAGTGATATAAACTAGTTTTCGCATAGTTTATATCATTCAATTAAAGTTTCATTCTTAGTATCTTTGGATTTATCCAAGGGTTTTAAACCTTATAAGCTAAGGAGTTAAAGATCGGTTCATTGGGTCAACATGCGTAGAAGGTTGTTTTGTCTTCGTCTTCTTCTACCATTTGGATTTGATGGTAACCCTGAGAGGAATTCTATTTTCCAATCGATCTCTGGTAGTAGATAGCAATCTTTGGGATAGGCCTTGTTTATGTCTGTGAAGTACACACATATTCTCCATCCTCCATCACTCTTTTTTTTACCATAACAGGGTTAGCTACCCATGTCTGGTCCTTGACCTTCTGTAGTATCCCTGCTTTCGTAAGTTCTTTTGTTTCTTTGCAAGCTGCCATGTTGCGATCTGGACCTAAACCTCTCTTGTTCTGCTTGATCAGCTTAACAAGGTTGTACTCATTCAGCTTATGTTTCGTGTTGAAAGGTTTTCCTTTAACCATTATGGTTCTCGGAATCCCTGTCATATTAGCGTGTGTCCATGCGAAGACGTTTACGTTTAACTTTAAGGGGTTTTGCAACTTTTTTTTGAAATGTTCGGGTAGCTGCTATCTGATGGTCACCGTTTGGTCGGGATACTTATCGTTTACGATAATTTTTTCCTTAGCGTTGACATAACTGAGGACCCTTTCTTTGTTTGTGGCAGGTATCTTTCTGGCCCTCCTCGTTCCTTCATCAGTTTCGTCTACCGAAAGTATAGTTCCGATCCCTTTTTTGGTGTGAAATTTAATGGCTTTATGAATTGTTGAGACTACGATTCCCATCCTTTGCATCGCTGTTCTTCCTAATAGCACATTGTGTGAGGAGTCAGACCTTACAATAATGAAGTTAAGAATTTGTATCCTTGAGAAAGGGCATCTCCTATTGTGATTTCTAATGGAACTTCACCAATGGACCAAGAACGTTCTCCTAAGAACCCTACTAGAGGTGTCTTCAGGTCCACCTTAGTGGATTTGATGGTAGGATTCAATTTCTCAAAGCAATGCTCTTAGATAATCTCACATGAGCTTCCGCCATCCATGTATACTCGTCCCACCTTTGTTCCAAATATCTTGGCCTCTATAATGACTAGTGTGTTATTCACCTTTGCTACTAGAGGAAATATATATTCCTTTCCTCTAAAGTCTGTATTTTCTTGTGCAAGGCTTTTTGTGACCTGGGCTACTCGACTTACCATAAGTATGGGTGCTTCAGCGGGTGCGGTGCCTTTATCCTTTTTACTTTCGCCTCGCAGGGTGTCAGATGACTTTGTTCTTTCCTTTTTATTCCTTTCACGAGGTGCGAAAGTTGTCCTGATTTTACAGCCTCTTGAATCTGAATTCTAAGGTGTCTACAATCATTGGTATCATGTCCGTAATCTTCATGGAAGTGACAGTACTTGGACATATCTCACGATCACTTACTTCTGAACATCTTCGGAGGTGGCTCGAAGCTTCTTGCAGCCTTCTTTGTAGTGAGAATTTCCTTTAGAATTTTTGACAAACTAGGAAGTAAACCAAGATTAGGTCCCCGGTTATTATCCCAGTAACTTTGCTTTGACCTTTTGAAACTGTCTCTTCGATCCTTTAAGGCACCATTAGTGGCTACCTCTCTTGCATCAACCCATGTGTAAGTCTTTTCCATTAGACCTTTGTAAGTGGATGGAAGGTCTGTGGAGAGATGCTTGACCAAGCTCCTCGTTCTTAAGCCATGAACAAAACTTGAGATTTGTTATTCTTTATGTAAACCTAGGATCTGCAAGGTGTCATCTGTATATCTGGTGATGAAGGCTCGAGTGCTTTTGCCTTTTCTTTGTTTGATTTTATGGACAGCTAGATGCGTCTTTGTGAACTTCTTTTGTTGACTAAAATGCGATCGGAACTTTGCCTTGAGATCTTTGTAATCGAGGATACTACCTGCTTTCTGACTGTTCCACCATATCCTATCAGAGTGTTTGAGGGTATATGTGAACATATGGCAGGCTATCGGCATTAACCATTTTTACATCCATATAGCCCCTTTGAAAAGGTGCAAGAAGTTATCTGGGTCCCCCTTCCTATCATAAGAACCGATATGGAAAGGCATTTTCAGTCCTTCTAGGAGGGGTAATCCTCTATCCAGCGCACGCAAGGTGTTACCGAACCCACAGGGTTTGGGACAGCGCCCGTCAGGTTTGGGTTGGTATACGCAGGCATGTTTAGGAATGTGTACATTGTTTATGTATAAAAAGGGTAACTATTTGTAGGCATATTTGTGGGGTATGTGAAACCGTTTTGGGAAGGCATATTACTATTTACGAAGATCTGTGGTGCGTGCCCTCCCTGTAGGAGATGGGCAGGAATTCCCCCTATAGGGAGGTTTACTGGTGGAGTTTGCGTGGGGAAGCTTAAATGCTGCCCGTTAACATAACTCGTAGGTTGTTGATAAGGGTGATTGTGAGTAGGCATGAACCCGTTGGGTATACTCAAGCTAGTAGGTATGAAAGGTTGAGCATGGTGTGAGAGGAACGTACCGTTAAAAGGGATATTCCCTCCTATGTTATTTAGAGGTGCCTGACCTCCGTAAGCGAAAGTCAGAGAAGATTACAAAGGTTGTCCATTCCCGCCTCTCCCCAAATAGGCTACTAAAAGTGGAGGGAGATTCACACTTTGACCTCCATTTCCTCTGGGTGCTTCTTCTAAATGCCTTCCCCCTTTAGTAGTCCTTTTATCCCTGCTTTCCCCTCTACTCTGAGCTCCTTCAAACTCCATTATTCTTTCCCCCCGTCTATAGATCCTGGGAGATGCAATTCGAAAAGGTGGAGTGGCAGCTCTGGTAGGCTCAGGTCTTGGCTCCATCTCTCGTTCTTTATCGTAATCTTCGCGGAAGTACTCTAGTTCAGTTCGAAGGTCATTATTACGCATCTGTCTTTGCAAGTCCCTTAAGAGAGACTCAAGGGCTTCATAATTGGCTTCGATGAAAGTCGAGCTAATCACGGGATTAGGATTAGCTGAGATGGAAGCACGATAAGCTATGGGCGTATTTTCAGGAGTGGTGGCGGCAAACATGGTATTAGTTATGGGTATCGCTGAGAAACCCAGTGGTGGTGTAATTTCTCTCTGGCTTGTTATGCTGGAAAAGAAGGTGAGTTATTTTGACAGTTACTAGGCTTGGATTGAACGGGACTAATTGTTACGGTCCTACGGATAGCGACACTGATTGTGCAAATATGGGGACGATCAGGCTTTGATGAGATCGAAGAGTTCTTTGAGTGATTGTTGAGTTGCCAAGCCTTGAAATAACCTGTATCAACACAAATGAAAACACTACGTTAAGTGAAGCGCGGAGGGTGTCCCTGCGAATCACCTCCATCATAAAAGTATGTGCTTTGTATTTGGTAAAGTATGGTAACGTAAGTAAGTGTGTCAAAAGTTCTAGCCATACCTGGAGCCCTTACCATCTATTTATAGGTGTAGAAATGATATGGGACGAGGCTTAGTACAAAGACCGGTGATCGTGGGGGCATCCTATGATTTAAGGGGTGATTCTTGGGGTTGTGTACCACGATCTCTATTTTGGCAGGAAGACCTTGATGGAGATAAAGAATGTGGGTTTGACTGTTTGATCTTTGCTCTAGTTTTGTCGAAGGCCCACCACGAAGGGTGTAAGGCTTTGCGTGGCGGATTCCCATATTGGTAACTATCCTAAAGATGGTTTACGCCACTCAAAACTATTCGAAGGTATTGGTTGCAATTGGGAGAAGCTCCTATTCGGGCTTCGAAGAGGATGCCCCAAAGAAGAGGTTACATCGTCATCATAGCTCGTGACTTTTCCAGGTTCTCCACATGTACTGTCACTAGCCTCGCACGGTTGATGGACAGGTCTAGTGTGCCTTACATGAGATATTCAAAGTCATCGGTTGAGTACTAGAGATGCACCAGACAAAGGACCAACGGTGCCAGCACTTCCACAGCTCCGTAGCAACCAGACCCATGATCCCTCTATCCCTTATCTTTGTTTTTATCTGTACATTTATATTATTCGTATCATAATGTACCTAAACTTAAAAGTGCTTATCTTTTGATGTATATATTATGGTATGATGATTTTAACTTGTTTATACATGATAAAACAAAGAATGGCAGTAAGTTCAGCACCATAGTTTGTGCGTATGTTATGGAAAATGGTGCGCTATCCAAATCATGAGCAGAATTGAGAAGAGAGAGTGTTTACCAGAGTGTGGAAGCTGAAGAAAAGTCTAACTTAACGACTTCGTTGTAAACAAAAGTGCTTCCTGGGAGACAACCCAGATGGTTATTTATTTTTATCGAGTCTGTCTTCCTAGACATCAATACGGCGTATCCGTTCCATACCATATGGCATATTAAATGTCTGGACGTTATCGCTCCTTTATTTTTATGCACTTTAAACATTATTGTCGATTCTGTCAATACGGCGTATTCATGCACATGATACGACGTATTCAACAGACTGACCCGTATTAGATACTTTTTATAGGTTTCTTGATACGGCGTATTCCAGTTTATGGATACGGCGTATTAGTTTCCTGTACAGTTTGTTTAGCTTATTTAAATTAACCATAGGTACCAAGATAGGAATGCATGTTTTCCTATAGTTTGCACAGGACCTCGCTGAAAGCAAAGAAATCAATGAAGTTGGTGAAGTATCAATCATCTGGAATCTGATGTGTGATTGTAGTTATGTTGGTATTCAGACGCATTTACAACACACATCCTTGCTCATAAACTCAACATGGAGAATCTACCAAGCAAAATATTAGGGGAGTTTCTCATTCTAATTCTTTTTAATTCTAGTATTTAATGTTTTATCTATACAACGAGGACGTTGTATAATTCAAGTGGGGGTGGAATTAGAATAATACTTGTCCTATTTTTCACACTAAAATGCTTAAATTATGCTCAAATTTAAAAAAAATTCAAGCATACTTTTGTGAAATGACTTGATACATAACCTGCACACAATAACCCTTGTTAGATATTGTGAGGATTTAACCTTATCCGTTTCCAAATGTTTACCCAAATTCCACAAATATGAGTGTGCCGGTGATGTTGTAGACTTTAAAACTTGGCTTGGTATATCTATTCAAGACCACAATAATGAGTACTATTGATTTAGATGGAGTAACTTGTTTAAATTGGTAAATTTCTAGGATTACACCCAAAAAGCATATTCATGTTGTTTATTAACTAACTATACTGGTTAGTTAAATCCCCGTATAAACCATTTGTTTACTATCATCTTAAGAGTAATATACCCTTAGAAAAACCAATAGAGCCAATCCTTTAGGAATTACACCAACTATCAGTTTCGTTACACCCAAGGTTGCAAAAATCGCTAGGCGCTCTCGGAGCGGTCGGGTAGCGTCTAGCGATTAATCGGTTATGCGGGGATTAATCGAGGATTAATCGGATTAAATTTTTTATATACAAAATTATAATTTTAGACATAATATATATATAAGATAATCATGGTATTTCAAAGTTCAAAACTTCAAGTGATCCGATTTTTTTCATTATTTTTTCCGATTCTTTCTGATTTTTTTGATTTTTTCCGATTTTGATCGATTAATTCGATATTTGACCTATTTTTTACCAGACTGATTTTTTAGGCCGATTAGTAAAAATCAAGGTGTTTAGTGACCGATTCGCGCCTAGGCGTCGATTAATCGGCCGCCTAGGCCAATTTTTCCAACACAGGTTACACCTTTACACCTTAGCCTGCCTTGTTAGATTATGTTCATTTATCAGTTGCTAGTTGCTTAAACTGTAAAGTATGTATTTCCCGACTCTTGTGTTAATTTTCTATCTTTGGTATGGTTGAGAAGAAATTTACACATTGCAAATGTGAATGTATAAAGTAGTTAAAACTCATGTATTTTTACTTCCAACGTAATTATTGGTACGTCTGAAAAATGAAGAATTACCAAAGGAATTATCCGGAGTTAATATGATCGTGAAGATGGTGAAATTACACTGAGTTTCATAGTATTGTGTCTAGCAACTTATATATTAGACTTAATCTATTTGTTTCGTAATTTTTTTAACAACAATTTAATTCCCTTTCCTAATCATTATCCATAGGTTTTACGCAAATGAGGATGTGATCGAGCATGTATGTCTATTTTGTCGTTACGGCCATGTATGCATGTCTCAGCTGCCTTGTTGGTTTATTACTATTGGTGAAAGTTAGAAGATCCCTACCCTATATCATTCTTCGTCCTAACCCTTGGTTAAACTCGAATGAGGATATGATCGAACACACATGTCTATTCCGTCATTACGGCCATGTATGTGTGCTTCAGTTGCCTTGTTGGTGTGGTACTTTTGGTGAAAGATTGTAAAATGACCCACCTTAAGCCTTATAATAAAAACCCATTTTATCTTTATAAACTTGTTACTCCTTAGCTCTAGTGGTGAAGATGTGTATCCTTTCCAAGCCTATGATAGTATACTCATTATGACCGAGCAATTGAGTGAATTAGTTACATGTTACCACATAGATTAGTTGAGTGATTTGAGTGTTTTCATCTTCCTATTTCGTGAGGTGTTTGGTTGTGTACTTGTAATAGATCGAATAAATGCTTAAATGAAAAAAAATCCTTAGGGATACATTTTTATAAACTTCTAAAGGCTACTTGAGGACAAGTAGGATTCAAGTAGGAGATATTTGATAACATCAAATAACGTCTATTTTATAGCATCATTTATCCCATGTAATTAACCCATTTTGTATAATTATTACAAAGAATTGTTACTTAATCGTTTATATTTGACAATTGCAGTAATTATGGAGTACTTGGTGAAGATTAGCTAAAAGGCACGCATTCTGGAGCTTAAACAAAGATATTTGAAGATTACCATTCTGAAGACCAATACGCCATATCCATCAAGGAAGATACGACGTATCTATGCCTACACTCACCAAAGACCACGAAGGAAACAAGATCCAATACGCCGTATCCAAAAGAAGGAAATACGTCGTATTCAAGCTATATGGGAATAAAATATTCTGGAAGATATCAAACATGGTCCCTACTCTAAGAAACCCCCAATACGCCGTATCCAAGACATTACATATGCCGTATCAAACCGACTCCAGACCTTATAAATAGAAAACTCAAAAACAAGTTTTAAGTGTGCTAAATCATATTCTCGATACCTAAACCATAAAAGTCGATTTTCAGATGAGAAAAAGAGCAGAAGAGGTCAAGCAACGCGATTCATTCCATAGAGACAAAGTGTAATTTCGTATACACTTGCAATCATTCAGTTTTTGGTATCATTCGTTAACTCGGTTAGTTTACCTTGGCTAAATCATTACTCTTGTATTAATTATCACGTTTGAAGGCTAATACCTTCGGGTATTAGCCATTCTTATGAAGATCTTAATGTTTGGTTTGTTTATCTCAATTTCTTAATTTATCGTTGATTGCTTATTTATGTTGATCATCATACTTGTTTACATGCTTTTGTATGTGACCTATCATTTAACTGGATCTAGTGATACGGACCAAGTAATCTAGATACCGAGATAGCTCGCCATATAGTGATTTATACATCTAGATCAATAGGATCACAATTAATGACCTATCTTTACCCTTAGATTGTGAGCCTAGTTGGGCCATAAGGTGACCTTGGTATCAACGAGTACGTTCTAATCAATTGGTAAAGACTTGGTTAGTGGACTACTAGTGCATGAATTGCAAATAAGTAGTAAGTGGGTAAAGTCTCTATGAGTTATGGTTTAACAAGATCACCATTGCCTTAACGCCTAAGATAGATTATAATTAGCAAATAAGGATGCTTTATGCGGATGCGTTTAATTGTGACATAATTCTACGTGTCTATGTCTTAGGAAGAAGTAACGCCTAAGTCTTAAGAATGATATGCCACTTCGAGATAAGTAATCATTGCACTAATAAACAAACCAACGTTCTGATTGGATTAATAATAGTTAATACATTTTTCTTATATTTGGCTAGACCGCTCTTTTATCTTCTGATTAATTTGCTTGCATGTGTTTTAGTTTCTTGAATAGATTTTAGTCACCAACAAACATGTGCTAGTCTCTCAGACTGAAAACCCCCTTTATCTATTAGATTTAGGATTAGCATAGGTTTAGCATAGATTAGAATAACCAAAGTATTAATAAATTGAAAGTGTTCCTCGGTCCAAGTGTTCGACACCCTAGTTACCATGAAACTCCCATCGATCGAGTACACTGCCCGTTAAAGTGTTGTTTTTGGTTAAGTCGGCAAAATATAAATTTAAAACTTGAATCATAATTTAACACAACACAACGACACAATCACTTACTCTTATAGTGAGAGTAAGCAAAGGGTTACACGGGATTTAACTAACCAGTGTAGTTAGTTAATTTTACAACATTTAGGATTTTTGGTGTATTCCTAGAAATTTACAAGTTAAAAATGTTTCTCCATCTAAGTCCATAGTACTCATCGTTGTGGTCTCGAGTGATATACCAAGCAAAGTTCTAAAGTCCACTACATCAGTGGCACACTCATAATTTTTGTGTAATTTTTAGTAAATGTTTGGAAACTGTATAGGCTTAATTCTCACAATTTGGTATTAAGGGTTATAGTGCGCGAGGTCTTGTAACTAGTAATTTTTACAAAAGTTATGCTAGAAAAAAAAATAATTTAGCATAATTTAAGCATATAGCATATTATTTGTAAAAGAAAGGACAAGTAGGCATTCTAATTCTCCATCCTCCACTTAGATTATACAACGTCCTCATTGTATAGATAAAACAATTTAAAGAAAATGGGAAATAGAATTAGAACGAGGAACTCCCCTGATATGTTGCTCGGGATGATTCTCCATAGGAGTTCTTGAGCAAAAGTGTGTTGACGAGGCGTCAGAATGCTCGTACGAGTTCAACATAAGTCTTTTTCAGAGTATACCATATCGTCAATTTCCTTACAGCAAGGTCCTGCATAAAAGTTTAGAAAACAAAAGTGCAATTCCTATCTCGGTTATACAAAGGTTACAATGCAGGAAAACAATTAAACATACTATACAGGAGGTCAATACGCCGTATCCCAAACCCAAAGATATGCCGTATAGCGTCCTGTAAAAACAAATGTTTTAAAGTTTTTGCAGAAATTAAATACTGAAATTAAAGATTGATAACGTCCAGACAAGTTCGATATGGCGTATCCATAGGGGTTTGATACGGCGTATTTAGTGTCTGGGAAGACAGACTCGATAAAACAATAAAAATTACAATTTAAACAATTAAAAACAACCGGGTTATCTCCCGGTAAGCACTTTTCTTTCAGCTAGTCTTTAAGTTAGACTTTTCTTTCTCTTCATTCATTCATACATTCGCTTGAACTCATCCCCGTGAGCGAATTTCTCCATAATCTTTTGCGATGACACAAACTGTTTGCAAAATGACATGCCGAGCATAACACCACTTGTTATATCCACATCGTCAATAATTAAAAAGCCTGAAATAATAGAAAAATACCCAACAAAAATAGGTATGTCAGTCAAAGTCCCTGCTAGATTCTTCCCTTCATGATCACCCTTGTCCTTGATTATAGAATTATAAAAACGTTTAGTCATAATATTAGTGGACAATGAAGGGAGATAATCAGTATTAACATGTTTATACCCAATCATACAAGAAAAATTCATTTTGTAACAACTTTCATCAGTAGGCTTATTAATAAAATCAAGGATTGGCTCAAATTCATCTTGATTCATTCTAGGTTCTAGAGGCATATCTAAATCATTTAATTTAATATAATTACCATTGAGTAGTTTAAATGATTCATTAATAGCCTCTCCTACAAACTCAGTTTTAGAATCAAGATTCGTTCTTTCTTTTACCATATAGACCCCTCTAATTATTCTAGTAGCTGGTTTAATACTTTTGAAAACAAATTTCTTTTCCCTAACCCTTAAAGTAAGTTTTCTTTTGAAAACAACTATCTTGGCATGAGCGGTAGATAAGAATGGTCGTCTGAGGATCAAAAGGACATCGTCATCATCAGGTATATCCAAGATAACAAAGTCTATGGGAAAATAAATTTACCAATTCTAACTAGCACATTTTTAGCTATACCTCTTGGATGTTTAATTGTTCTGTCAGCCAGTTCAATAGTTAACCTAGTGTGAGCTAAGTTACCTATACCAAGGTTGGAGTAGGTAGAGAATGGCATAACACTAACACTTGCTCCTAGGTCAACAAGGGCTTTATCAAAACAAATATCATGAATAAAACAAGGTACAGTAAAGCTCCCTGGGTCTTTTTCTTTCTAAGGAAAGGTGTGATCATATGTTTCTAGAATCTGAACTTCACGTGCCTCCTTCTAATCATCACAGTAGTAACCAGGCAGTCAACTAGGAAACAGAACCATTTTAGAAGATAAGTTATTGTACTGCGTGTTTGATATGGTGTATGGTCCTGATCCGATATGGCGTATTACAGCTAAATTAGCTTTAGCATTTGAGATCGATTTTACATCATCCCTTGGGTTTGGTTCTGTTGAGCTGGGCAGACCCTCGATTCCTCTTTCTTGTAAGACTTTGCTCATTTGACCAATTTGAATTTCCAAGGTCTTAATCGATACTTCTTGATTTCTTATAGCTACATCGGTAGAAGCTCGAATCTCCTTGATTATGTTCGAGTTCTCTTCATGTCTCTTTGCTGACTCAGCCATGAATTTGGTCAGTGATTCCTCCAATGTTTGTCTTCAATCAGGGTATGAAGAATTTTCGTTGTTGCGTTGGTAGAATCCTGGCCCTGCTGCTCTATATTGCCTTCCAGGTTGATAAGGTGCTCTAAACTGTGTGTAATAAGCCTTTTCAAGAGTCTTTCCTTCTTCTTTGAGTGGACAGTCCTTTGTGTAGTGTGGTCCTCGTGGAATTTCTTAATTTATCTCCCTAGGTTGTTGAGTTGGGCTTGTATAGCAGCTAGTTCATCAGAAGTTTTAGTACTTCTGGCTTTTGAGGATGTTTCGTTATGCCATTTCTGAGAGTATTCAGCCATTTCTTGGATGGCTATTTTTGCATCAGCAGCAGTTTTAGTGGGAATGGCACCTTTAGAGTCAAGGATCTGTCTAGTGGGAACATCGAGCCCATTATATAACAAGATTACTTCTAACATATCAGTAAAATAATGCTGGGGACATTTCATCAAGAGTTCTTTAAATCTTTCCCAGGCTCGGAAAAGGCATTCGTCTGGTTCTTGCTGAAAGTTGTTAATTTCCTCCATTTTCTTTATAGTGAGAGAAGGTAGGCAGTACTTGTTCAGAAACTTCCTTTTCAGGGTTTCCCAGTTTGTAATTGAAACTGATGGTTCGTTCCTGAGCCATTGACTTGCGGCTCCATTTAAGGACATGGGAAAAACTCGAAGCATTACTTGATCTTGAGTCACTTCGGGAATATGAAATAAGTCAACGATCTTAAGGACTTTTTCAATGTGTTTGTTTGCGTCTTCATGTTTTGAACCGCTGAAAGTATTTTCGCAAAGTTCCTTGAGATATTGCCCTTTTAATTCGAAGTGAGTTTTGTCATTAATCTTGGGCCTAACAACTCGTGGCCCATAGTTTCCACAGGTCTTGCTCATGTATCGCTCTATTGTTTCCATCATAATTTATGTAGTTTCTTCCTCTGAATGTTCTTCGATGTCAGAAAATAAATCATGCTCTGGTGAACTCGACTCCACAAGACTAGGTGTCTCAAAAAGCCTTTTTCTAGGTTTTCAAAAGGTGTAATTAGTTCCTTAGTGAAACTCCTTGTCATCCATCACCTGAAATAGAGGATAATAAATCATTAGGATAGGCTCTTTAAAAAGAAAACAAAAAATTAAACACGAAAATCAATTTTAGTTCTTCTACTGTATCAGATGATCAATACGCCGTATTCAATTAATTTGAATACGCCGTATTGGTCTACTAAAGGTCAGTACGCCGTATTGATTTTACAAAGTACGTCATATTGTTTGGAAGAACAGATACGTTGTTTAGACTATGGAGATTAATACACTATTCTGAGTGGAAGGGTTGATACGTCGTATCCAACTGGTGGATACGACGTATCAGTTGATCTATCAAAACAGGATACTAAGAAAAAAATTAAATAATGCGAGAATTTAAACACACAATTAAATTACATAATTAAATTAAATAGAAACAGAATTAAATTACACAATTAAATTATTTTAAGCTAATGGTTAGAAATACTAATAAAATTAAAGGTTAAACTTTTTCACTCTCCGACAACGACGCTAAAAACTTGATGTGCTATCATGTAGGATCAATTTATTGATTACCAAGTTTTACTATTTATATTTTGCCTACTTTACCTAAAAAACACTTTAACAGGCAGTGTGCCCGATCAGGTAGAATTTCGTGGTAAGTAGGGTGTCGAACACTAAGAGCGAGGTCGTAAACCTTATATTCTATCAGTATTTTAATTACTCTAATTAAGTTAATTCTAATAACTTGTTAAACCTATGCTAAACCTAGTTCTAATGGCAATGGAGGGTTTTCAGCCTGAGAGACTGGCACGGGTTTTATGGTGACAATAATCAATTCTAAACATAATAAACATGCAAGAAAACAATCAGAAGATAAAAGAGCGATACAAGCCAAATGATAGAAAACCATATTAGCCATATTAAATCTGATTAAATGCTGGTTTGTTTAATTAGTGCAATGATTTCTTATCTCAAAGCGGCATATCATTCTTAAGACTTAGGCGGGACATCATCCTAAGCTTCTTAGAGGATTCACACCAAATTCTCTAAAGTTCACCACCATAAACCTTGTTACCAAACACTCTATTTGGTGATATGGTGTGGATTTCCAGAAGTTACTTGTTATATTCTGGGTTATCTTAGTAGCATTTGGTTGTTGGTTGATCATGAAACTATTAGTTATGGGATTGGTGGTTGTTGTAGTCAAAATATTGATTTTAGTACTTTGTTCTCATATGTGAAACATGATATGATATTTGGATGATTTTTCTATGACTTATGAATATGAATGTTTATGAATTTGATGTTATCTTTACTTGGATCCTTGTTTATCTTTTGATTGATCATTGTAACTTTCATAGGCCAAAAGGGGTAGTTGTAGTGGTTAGTTTTGAGTCACGAATCAATACTATACTTATGAGAATTGTGTGGTAAATTGATAAACAAATTAAGTGAAATAATGTTAAAGACCCTTCCTTATGTTGACCGACCGGGTTAAGAGGAATTCATATATATGTATATTTGATATAAACTATTCTTAATGCACTCGTGATGATGTAGTATATAGGCCAAAAGGATTCTATGTTATCATTAGTAGATTTGCTTGTTATTATGATTCCCATCATATATGACTTGAATGCTTTGTTTATATAAAGTTTTGCTCTATCTCTATCTATTATGTTATGTAAAAATTCCTTATTCCTTGCTTGCTTTACACACATGTTTAGGCTATTTTGATCTATGACAATCAATTAGCTTTGTTACTTGATAAACAATCTGTAAATTTCTATAAATCCCGTAGAACGACCTGGTCTTACCTAATATTACATTACACTCGATAGGGTATACTTACCTGAATGTTGTGTTTTTAGTCAAAATCAGTATTTCTAGTTATTATAAATTTAAAGCTTGTAAAAACACCACCTCAACTATTATGTTCAAAAGTAATTTGTCGTTGGGGCGCGGGGCCGAAGTTGTCATAATCCGACGCCATAACTTCCTTGAGATCATTAAAGTTGATATTAATGGATTCAACAATTAATCTGGTCTTCTTGTTATAGACTCTATATCGATTTGACTGTGTAGAATATCCCACAAAATGCACGAATTCCCCTTCTTCGTCATCTTGTCAAGGTTTTCACCATCTCTGACTAAGTAACAAGTGCAACCAAAGATGTGAAGGTGTTTAAGAGTAGGTTTTGTGTCATTAATGATGTGATATGGTGTTTTTTCATGTCTAGGATGATGAGAGATATGTTCTGGGTGTAACATGTGGTTGCTATTGCATCAACCTAAAAGAAAAGTGGAAGTTTTGAAGCCGAAAACATTATTCGAGCAGCCTCAACCAGAGTACGGTTTTGTCTTTCGACAATGTCGTTCTATTAAGATGTTCGAGCAATTGATGTTTGGTGTTCAATCCCTTCTTCTTTAAAGTATGTCTGGAGAGTCTTGTTTAAGAAATTAGTTCCTTTGTCGGTACGAACAATTTTCACTTGAGCTTGAAGATTTCGTTGAATCATCTTTAGAAAGTCTCTAAGTACTTTTGGTGTCTCATACTTGGATCTTAATAATGAGTCCATGTGTATCATGATTAGTCATCGACAATCACCAGAATGTATTTCTTTCCATTGATGCTTTCAATTCGCATGGGACCACATAAGCCCATATGGAGCAAATGTAACCATCCTTTTGAACTTGGAACAATTTTTGTCTTGAATGAACTTCTCTTTGCTTTACTCAGTTCACAAGATGAACACAGATGGTGCTTTACATATTTCAACTTTAGTAAGCCATTCACAATATCCTTCTTGGAAAGCAGGTTGATGGTGTCAAAGTTAAGATGAGAAAGTCTACGATGCCATAAACATGCTTCGGTTGGTGGCCTTTGCCATGAAACATATTAGAGTTAGTGAAGATGATTCTTGAATAGCTATAGTGTAGAGATCAGATCCACGAGTACCCGTAAGTAGGTCGTTTCCCTGAAGATCTCTAACAAATCTTGTAGATTATCTGAATGCAACCTCTAAATCCGCATCACAGAATTGACCAACCGAGAATAGATGTGACTGAGGCCTTCGACGTAATAAACTCTCTTGATCATGACATTTCCTTGAACCAAATCCTCGTATCCAAGAATCGGTGCAAATTGATCATTTTCAAACCGCACCATACCCAGATATTCACTAAACTAGGATGATCCGGAGGTCGAGGAGGATAAAATTGAAAGCTTGCCATTTATTAGATTAGAGAGAGAAAGGGAAGAGTATGTATGTTTCTAGAGAGAAGGAGGAGAAAATACACACTAAAAGTTAGGGTTTGACAGAATTTTAGGTTATGTTGATTGAATGATATCTTATTGATAAAAACGAGTTTTGGTATGAATCTTGTGCCTAAATTAAAGTTCAGAGAGTCTAATTTTTAAAAAATCCAGCCCCGAAAGGTTTTGATGTGGGAAGTTAGTCAAATAATTTTTACAAGAAAAGTTGTTGAAACAGTAAATTCGGGTCAGATTTAGGTATGATTTCGAGGAGTAAAACCCCTACTTAAAAGTTAATTCAATGCTTGGGAAAAATCAGAGGTCATATTTTATGTGTCTATTAACTCCAACTCAATGCACAAGTCCTAAATCATTGTCTAAGTATTTTTAGAAAAATCAAACTTTTTGGTGTGCTTCAGATTGGAATGTGAGTACTTTGTGATGGTGTTTTTTATAAAATTCTAGGCTTCAATTATTATTTTTTCCAAATAAATCACAGTTGTTTATAATCTCATTGGGAAGTAGGCGAATGCTAAGGGGGAAATCAAATTTGTGATTTAGTATTTTATTTATGGTCTATAAAGTGACTATAAAATTCTGCCGAAAAATCTAAAAACTACGAATAAATGAGTAAAGGTATTTTAGAGTAAAAGTAAGATATGGAAAAGTGTGGTAAATGGTTTATAATCATAATATGGAACTAGAGATCATCAATGAATGTTACATCGTCTTGGGCATTTAAGCTTAATCGCCTGTAAAATGTGTTTTATTTTGTGTTTTAGTTGCTTTCACGCGGAAATTGTATGTTGATGTAGCAATGATCAGGGTGAGTTTCATAAGGCCATTTTTTTGTTTTTGAATTGGATAGAACTGATTGCAAATGTTTTGAAATATTTTCTTGCTGTGATTATTGTGTTTGAAATGCGTTTGGACTTACATGAACTATTATATGACTCTGTGATACAAGTTGATATTGTTTTGGTGATTCGGTCTGAGTACGTCTACTCAGTATTATTGTGGTATTGATTTGGGATCGGATGAGTACGCCTACTCAGTGTTGGTTATGGTACCGTAGGAGCGGATGGGTACGCCTACTCAGTGTTGGTTATGGTACCATAGGGAGGGTCATGGCGTTCGCTGCTACCCACTTGTGATATGTTGTGTGGTACATTCTGGGTGAGCTTGGTTGCTTATAGTGCTAGCTATTCTAAGCCCGAATGTGAAATTTAGTATGTGAATATGTTGATTTGATTTTGGTTGCATGCTAGCATAGGTTCATGTAGTCATTTATTGCTTACATTGTTTGGATAATCACAGTGAAAGCAAGTATTATTGCGTGTCTAAAACCTATGACTCACCAACATTATTGTTGACATTTTAAGCATCATTTTCAGGTGAGGCCTTCGACGTAATAAACTCTCTTGATCATGACATTTCCTTGAACCAAATCCTCGTATCCAAGAATCGGTGCAAATTGATCATTTTCAAACCGCACCATACCCAGATATTCACTAAACTAGGATGATCCGGAGGTCGAGGAGGATAAAATTGAAAGCTTGCCATTTATTAGATTAGAGAGAGAAAGGGAAGAGTATGTATGTTTCTAGAGAGAAGGAGGAGAAAATACACACACCTTTGTTACAATAATGATTATCCTCACCTCTCCTTAGAAGTAAAGAGGGGAATATACAGCAAGTCATACGCCTATCTTATGCATATTGTGGCTTCTAGTCCTTGCATATGGCTTACTTAGTAAACTAATGTAATTCCAGAAAAGTATTTATATTTTAAGGCTAACACTATGTCAACGCGCTTACAAACCTTCAGCTCTGTTTATATAATAAACAAGAGTCTCCGTCGAGATGATTGTAGAGCATTCCCTCTGTTAACATAATCCATAAGTGTCTCTTTGACAAGACTACAGAGCTTGCCTCTGCTGACATAATCTTAAATAATCATGATGCATGTGTCTCTATCACCACAGTTACAGAGCCTTGCCCCTTTACTAGAACTACAAAGTCTTATCTCCGTGAACATAATTGCAGAGTTTAGTTCCTTCTAATATTTAACTAATCTCGCCTTGCAAAACCTAACTTTACTACAATAAAGGCAGACCTTTGTCTTGCAGAGCCTCGTCTCTTCCAGCTTTAATTACATAACCTTAGTCCGTCAACATAGTTGTAAAACCTACAATTCGTTAACATGGTCAGTATTGGTGTGCTTATAGATATCCACTTCCCTTAGTATAATAACAAATTTTTAACCCCGACAATATGCTTACAAAGCATCACCCTTACAAAAATTATTACTAAGTTTAGCCTCTATTGCATAGCTTATTTAAGCCGAAACCTTTTTATATTGGGAAAATCATTAAGCGTAGGGAAAATAAGTTGTCATTTCATTGACGTAAATCTTCCTACCTTATGAATAATATAATACATTTCCTTCAAATCTCTTGTGTTGATTTTTACAACAAAGATTTAATTCACCATGTATCTAAAAGTTTCAATGTCAAAAGAATGTCATAAGGCCACACTTGAGCCTTATACTTATACAAACATTCGGTATAATTTATGTTAACCCAAAGGTCTTTGTTCGAAACCTTCTGGGCTAAAGCAGTGCGGATCGTAATCCTCTGTTACAAGCGAAGGATTGCTTAGAAAATCTTGGTGACTAATTTACACACAATAAGGCCAAACTTAAGCCTTAGGTTGTAAAACACTTAAAGGTTGAAAAAATGACCTAAGAGAAAGGTTTAACAAAAGTAGGGTGCGGTTAATCAATCCTCACCTATGAACGTATTTACATAACTAAATCCTACTAAAAGGATAATTATACAAAGGTTACAACATGACCGAAGCCTAAAAGATAAAAAGTAAATTGTTCAAAGAAGGGAAAATCCCAGAGAGCATAAAATAAATTCTATATGATACATAGTATACACATAATAAGGCCACACTTGAGCCTTAGGTTGTAAAATACTTAAAGATCGACAAATGGTCTAACATAATGTAAATTGTCCACGGACTACGACCTTGCTTAAATGAAGCTATAGGCTTTATACAAGCATAAAAATACAACCTTCTAGGTTTATATTTCTTAACACATTCTAATGTGCATCCATATTATGACATTATGCTATAATCATTACCAAACAAAGCTAAGTTTGTACAAAAACCTCTAAACTTACTCAGGTTCTACACCCTGAAGGCACTTGGCAAACCTCTAAAAGTTTCTAGTGGCATAAAAGCATTCGCAACGATGATTACCAGTAAGGGAATCCGCCACTCAAAGCCCAACACCCTTCGGGAAGTGCCCTTCGAAGAAACTAACGCAGAGGTACACCCACGTTTTCCCCCTATCATGGCTTTCCCGCCAAGATAGGGATCGTAGTTCCTTTCGAAAACTCAACCTTTCTACAAATAGCTATCGAGACAACTCGCTTATATTCTGGACACTTAGAATTAAAAATGCAAGTTACAACCTACAAAAAGGGGATTCCAAACAAATTAAGTCTAATCATAAGCCTCCTATGGAGTCGTAACATTAGACTAAGGGCTATAATGAGGTATTATCCTCGGTAGATTTAAATCTAGGCTATTACAAACAAGTATAACAACTTTTAGATTGTATTTGACAAAACAAAACTAGCATAAATTGTTACTAAGTCTTTTTTAACAAAGCAATGTTAAGTCTAAAGCCATGCACTATTTGCATGCATAATATTATACTAGGGGCTTGATGATGTACCCTCCTCACTGCTAACGAGCATTACCATCACTCTGGTATGTAGCCTACCATTTGTATAAATGGTGATGAAGTACCCTCCTAGGGGATGAAGCGTGGTCTCCATCTTACATATAATTCTACATTATGAACTCAAATGTTGGCGTAAAGTCATTCAGAATGTCTAACGCAAGGGAATCTGCCAACCTTCACCCAAAACACTCACAAAGTCTAACCTCTGTTGAGTTTGAAGCCCCTTTCGCTACATTTTGGAGCCTCATCTATCAAGGTTTGAAGCCACCTCTGTCAAGGTTTGAAGCCTGGCCAGCAACAAGGTTCGAATTCTAAAGGTCATAGCCTCTCTACCTACGAATGTGGGAATGATCGAACCGGTCAAACAAAACTGGTCAAGCAAAACTAGTTAAATGAGAGCGGGTCAAAAGCTGTAACACATCTAAATTGGTTCGCGGCAGAATAAGGGTCCGGGGCGTGTTACTTCAATGATCAATAACACAAGATATATATAGAACAACCAAAAATTCATTTAAAACTGATACATTGAATTTGACAAAGTATTTGTTACATAAGCCCGTAGCTTCACTTGTTCACTTGTTCAAAATACAAAGATTTCTAGCCCATAACAGATATACAAAATGTAATGCGACAAAATCTTTAATGCATGATATCCAAATCAAAACCACCAATGTATCCCTTGCACCTCGTGCTTATTGACCTCCTGAAAAACATTGCTTTAAAACGTCAACAATAATGTTGGTGAATTCATAGGTTTGATAAATCGTATATTGTAGGACCACAAGATTTCCCAAGTGTATGATAATGCAACAGATGCAGACATCATATAAATGTAATTACGTTGCCCTAAGCTCATGACACAGAAGCTCGACATAAATGAATACCATATAAATGGCCTACATTGCCCGTGATGATGTTCTAACCCACAACATCCTATGTTCGACATGGTATACGTTCGTTTGCCCAGTGATAGCTAATCACCCGAACGGGGATGTCAATCCCAATAGATCTATTCATAACATTCACGCTCATAATCCAGTAACTGACAGTTCATGATAATGGGCTCAACTAGGGTTATCGCTACTTAGACAACACACAATCCTAATATAAAACTTAACCACTTATGTCCAATTATAAAACATTGCATGTTTCTCACCCCAAAAACTTTGTAAAACAAAAGCATGTAAAACGTGGGGCTATGAACTCACCTTGAGTGAGCGTATGTCAAGTATATCACAGATAATGCGTCACGCAAATCGTCAGATGCAACCTATTTAAATTAAGGTCATATAAGTACTAATCACATTGGGTAATTACTACCATGCATAATTCTATATAGCTAATCACCATCTAATTGTTTTGGAAAAATTGTGTTTAATAAGTTAAAACGTTTATAATTACCGTTGTAGTAAAACTGGCGTAACTTTCGCGTTTCGAGTCCGTTTGAGGTGTTTCTTGCGCTCACGTTTTCGTATTAAGTCGAGTTATCAAAATTTGACATTTTCAAAATTTTAATCCCCTGATGAACACTATTTTTTACTGTTCACACCAGTTATAAAGTTATTTTTTTAGTTTTAGTTATCGTAAAACCCGTAAATGTCGTATTTTCTTCGTTATAGCTCCATTTTTAGCGATTCTTTCGAGCACGTTCTCGTAATTGAAAGTTATAATGATTTATGAGGTTTACAAAAATAAAAGTTTCTGTCATGAATAGTAACTTTTATAAAAGTATTAATTGTCGTAAACTCGCGAAATTCATAACTCAATCGTTATTAATTGAAAATTTTCGTTTCTTAGCATTTTGGAATCCTAAAAAAATGTGTAATCTGTTAAAAATACTAAACTTGCTGTTTTATATAATTTTTATAAATTGTTTTATAAAAATTATTTTATAAATTCGTTTATTTATCGTATAACTTGTTTTTACCGTAACTTTTTCGTTATTTATCCATTTTTCAAGTTTCTTAGCTTTTTGGAATCGTCATGAGACGTACTATGTTATAAAAATATAAAATGGTCAGGTAGTATGTCGAATTAAAACAAAAAGTTAGATGTCTTTCTTGATTTCATATGTAAACTTTGTTTTTATACTTTTTAACTTTTGTAACTTTATCACAAGTCTTTTTATACCATATATATTATATGTGTTACATATAATAAAGTCCATTAGTCCATCATTGTCCTTATATGTCCATATTACCAAGATTAACAAGTTTATCAAGTTGATTATACACATTTACTTATAGCTTTTCATGTAAATCATTAAAAACCCTAATCTTTCATTAACACTTTTTAAGCTTAACCAAGGTTGTTCATCACTTATACTTCTATTATAACCTCATTTTAGTGTTTATATAACATCACTAAAAGTCCATAAACAAGATTAACATGTCATTTGCATTACCTTTACTTGTAACATATTAAGTAAACTTTATAAACCCTAATTTGTACATAATCATTTTTACACTTAACCAACATGGTATAAAACTTATAGATATATTTTAACATGATATTTTCAACCTAATATCATATGAAAAAGTGTACAAAAGCGTAATCATAAGTAAAAATCCCTTTTACATGTTTAAAAGTCTTAAATGGTGATTTTTCTATATAGAACATCATATACATATAAAATCATGAAAATGAAAAGATAAAGGTTTTAGGTAACCTTAGTAATGAATGATAATGATGAGAAATATGTGCTAAACCCTTGTTTAGACTTTAAACCCAAGCTAGCAAGCTATGAAAACCCTAATTCAATATGAAACCCTAGCTTTCCTTTTCTTGATAATTACTTAAAAATGGTTAACCAATGCTTGGAAACATCTTAGTATATCTTAGGAATGATGTAGGTATGTATGTAAATAAGATAGAAAATTTTGTATGGATTACTTAAGGGGATGTTTGTTTGCCGTGGCCTAATAGGGAGAGAAAGGAGAGAAAAGTTTGATTTTTAGCTAAGTGTTTGAGTTGTATGAGTTTTCTTACTAGAAGTGCATATATATAAGATATAGATGGTCAAAAATATTGCAATAGTGGTCAAGAACAAGATGAGGGTCTTAGGGAAGTTGGTCTTGGTCAAAGAAACAAGGTATGTATAAGTTTAATGGAGTAGATGTTGTACAAAGACCTAGTTGCAAGATTTTTTTCATTTTTATTGTATATATCTCTTTAAATCCAGCCATATAGAGACATATATGATATATTTTTATAAAATTTGAGTATTGGGTATAAATGTGGGTATTTGTTGAAGCGTAGAAAAGTTTTGGTAGTTCCGGGAATGCCAAAACGCAATTTATCGCGAAACATAATCAATTTACGCAACCAATAAAAATACAATGAACAAAGACCATAATTATTCTCAAAATAATTATTTAATACTTGATTGATGTAAACATTTAATCGTTTGATGCCCGTTTACATTGAAAGCTAATTTTTGGCGTACGCGATTAAACTTAACGTTTACGATTTAAAGCAAACACGTACAATACAAAAGATACATTGTGGATTTATTGACGACGTCAATGACCTTAAAACACGGGGTGTTATAAAAGTAATGATTTAGCCAAGGTAAACTAACCGAGTTAATGAATGATACTAAAAACTAAACGATTACAAGAGTATAAGAAATTACACATTGTCCCCTATGGAATTAATCGCGTTGCTTGGCCTCTTCTGCTTTTTTTCTCATATGAAAATCAACTTTTGTGGTTTAGGTATCGAGAATATGATTTAGCACACTTAAAACTCGTTTTTGAGTTTTCTATTTATAGGGTCTGAAGTCGGTTCGATACGGCGTATCCAAAGTGTTGGATACGGCGTATTGGGGGTTTCTTAGAGTAGGGACCACGTTTGATATCTTCCAGAATATTTTATTCCCATATAGCTTGAATACGGCGTATTGCCTTCTTCTGGATACGGCGTATTAGATCTTGTTTCCTTCGTGGTCTTTGGTGAGTGCAGGCACAGATACGCCATATCTTCCTTGATGGATACGACGTATTGGATGTCAGAATAGTAATCTTCAAAATATCTTTGTTTAAGCTCCAGAATGCGTGCCTTTTAGTCAATCTTCACCAAGTACTCCATAATTACTGCAATTCTCAAATATAAACGATTAAGTAACAATTCTTTGCAATAATTATACAAAATGGGTTAATTACATGGGATAAATGATGCTATAAAATAGACGTTATTTGATGTCATCAATCCTATACTCCATACAATTCCGAATCAGTCCAAATTGTATAAGGGGTTATCTAGGTTGAAGTGATTAAACCTAACTATTCCCATAACTTATCTAATAACCTATACAGATTGTTAACTCCCTCTGAAAGAGTTCCTATGCTTTTTAAGTATATTAAGTGACAAGGGCAAAGACTAGTTAGTTCCTACCTTAGGGACGGAGTGTAAAATCCTCCCTAGTACCCGATTGATCCCATATTGACTTGGTAATCTAATAATGTGTCAAGCAAGATCCAAACCACCCACAATACTACTAAAACCCAGGGTTACATGACAGTCAAGGAATATCTAATGAAACCATAATCTAACAGGAAACAAACATCATAACAATAGTAACTACATAACTAGGCCAACACTTTAAGTGCTTAGCCGCTAATGGTAATGGAGACACAGCAAGAAATACAAGTAATCATAGATTGAAAAGCTCATAATTCTTACAGTATTCGTATTTGAAATTAAATACAAAAAGTAAGTAAAGTGTGATCTCCCTTGGACTCCAGGTGGAATTCTTTGAAGGTTGGAAGCCTTTGTCGCCTCTCCAATTGGCTGTGGAGGAAGTGATGTCGGAATAGCTAAAATGAGGCCTCTCAAAGTGTAAATATTTGAAGAATGTTACGGCGCAACACCAAATATGGTTACGCCGTAACATATATTAAGCAAGTACGAAGATCAAGGACAACTTTACGGCGTAACACCATATCTAGTTACGCCGTAACCATGTATTTGGAAGGAAATCTTACCCAAGATAGAGTTACGGCGTAACACCCCTTATGGTTACGCCGTAACCATGAAGATCCACAAATATGGAATGAAGATCACGTACATATGGAAATTATTTGAAGGTTACGGCGTAACACAATATCTGGTTACGCCGTAACAACTGCTTAAATATGGAATGCCGTGTAAGAAGGTTACGGCGTAACACCTTTATCAGTTACGCCGTAACAGGTTCGATACCTATAAATAGAGGCCTCATTCAAGCTATTCCGACATCACTTCCTCCACAGCCAATTGGAGAGGCGACAAAGGCTTCCAACCTTCAAAGAATTCCACCTGGAGCCAAGGTAGATCACACTTTATTTACTTTTTTATTTAATCGTTCACATACGAATCCTGTAAGAATTATGAGATTTCAATCTATGATTACTTCTATTTCTTGCTGTGTTTCCGTTACCATAAGCGGCTAAGCACTTTAAGTGCTGGCCTAGTTATGTAGTTACTATTGTTATGATTGATTCCTGTTAGATTATGGTTTCGTTAGATATTCCTTGACTATCGTGTAACCCTGGGTTTTGGTAGTACTGGTGATTTGGACCTAGTTTGCCCTATTATTAGATTGTCTAGTCAATATGGGATACAACGGGTACTAGGGAGGATCACTAACTCCTTACCTAGTGTAGGAACTAACCGGTTACCGCACTTATCACTTAATATACTTAAAAAGCACATGAACTCTTTTAGAGAGGGTTAATAATCTGCATAGGTTATTAGATAAGTTTTGGGAATAGTTGGGATTAATCACTGCAACCTGGATAACCTACCTCCCAGACGATTTGGGACTGATTCGGAATTGCAGGGAGTATAGGATAGAATAAATATGCACATTCAAGTCTATCGACCTTAGAAACCACTAATGAAACCATAGTTTAACATTGCACAAGAAAGCGTTTTCATAACAATAGTAATAAAGTAACTAGGTTAGCACGTTTTCTCTCCTGATATCTCCAACTCTTTTATTTTCAGTATTTAATTTTATTGTTATTTTTAATTCCTTTCAATTCAAATAAAAAACCACTTTATAAACGTGACATTTCAAATTAAACCTAATTACAACTTAGCTCTTGGGATGACCTCGGATTTACCAATCTATACTACTCACGATCGGTGTCTCTGCCCGTTAATGCGTTGTTAAGTAGATCGAGTTTTATAAATTTAAAACATGGTAAAAAATATATTTTAAAATAAAATACGCATCAAACGTAAATCCGGATTAAGGTCAAATGAATACTTTCATTTAATGGTATGTTGAAAACATGATCATACTAAATTTAGAAAGAAGTTTCGGCCTTGGCTAGAGGCATTTGATAAAGTATTTGAGTTGGCGTTTTGTTGAAAAATAGGAGGATTCGTTTTTGCTCCTCTCTAAGTCTAAACCTCATTTAGAGTGTTCCCTAAATGCTCAAATATCATATACATACCTTTATTGAAGTTTTCACGTGTGTTGGGTAAGAGGAAAACCGACAAAAGCAAATCCGTAAAAACGAAGTTCGCAAGTGGCGGGCGGGGCCCGCCTGGAAAAGCTCAAACTGAAATCAATTTCTTTATTTACTATTACAAATTATGATATGAACATGAGATCAACAGATTTTTTTATGAAAATTAACAAAAGTAATGCATACCACATAATACATCATGAAGACGTGGTGGACCACATTGCTATGGTGCTTGAAATGCTTGATTTAATCAATATTCCTGGCGTGGACTCCCATCGATTATGAATGAAGGTTTTTTCTCTCTCATTAGCTGATGACGCACGACAATGGTGGATAAACAAGGGGGAAGGAAAAATCACCACTTGGGAAGAACTTGTTGAGAAATTTTTTTGTAAATTCTACCCTGAATCATACGATGGAGAAGAGGAAATGTTGGACGAAGGAAATAACTGGGGAATTGATCCGCTTGAATTCATTATCTTGCGTTAATTCATTCATTCAAAAACCACTTGAGAGTGGATGGTAGAACTAATAAGTATTAGTTTGCTTGGTCCTGAATGGAGTTGGAAATGTCGAATGGATGAAGCATCTTAAGTAGTAGTGACACTACTACTGACTCGATCTTCGAGCCTTATCTTAAAACTCGAGAAAATAACAATACTGAAAAAGATGACGAACGAAATCAAACGAAGCGCAAATGCAACGATGCGAATTTGGAAGCTAACAATGCATCCAACACTTTAAATAATGAGCAGCCTAACAAAAGGATGTGCAATGCTGAGAGGTTCGAAGCTATTAAATATTCACTTGGACCCAACGAAGAATACATTGCTATTAGAAGGATGTGAAATATGATGCTTGGGGAAAGGACACCGAAGAGACATATGTCCCAAATCTACCAAAGAAATTTTTTCAGAAAAGGGACACCGGATGGAAGGTGACGCGCACACGAGTGTAGAAGATGATAAAGAAAGAAAAGTCTTACTTAAAGACTTCGTGTAACAAAAGGCTGCCCGGGAGACAACCCAGAATATTATTTATTTTTATCGAGTCTGTCTTCCCAGACATCAATACGGCATATCCGCTCCATACCATACGGCGTATTGAATGTCTAGACGTTATCAGTACTTTATTTTGATGCACTTTAAACATTATTGTCAGTTCTGTCAATACCGCGTATTCATGCACATGATACGGCGTATTTAACAGACTGACCCGTATTTAGTATTTAGTTTAGTTTAAATTAACCGTAGGTAGCAAGATAGGAATGCATCGTTTTTCCTATAATTTGCACAGGACCTCGCTGAAAAGAAATCGACAATGTTGGTGGAGAATCTACGTTCTGGAAATTTTGAAGTGTTGGAGTCTTAAAACCTCAAGACGGCTGTTCAACACGAATTCTTGCTCATAAACTCAACTTGGAGAATCTAATCGAGCATAAATATCAAGGGCTGTTTCTCATTTATAATTTGTTTAAATTCACATTTTTAATATTTTATCTATACAACGAGGACGTTGTATAATTCAAGTGGGGGGATGGGAATTCAAATGTATACTTGTCCTATTTTTCACACTAAAATGCTTAAATCATTCCTAATTTTTTTTCAAGCATATTTTGTGAAATTACTCGATACATAACCCGCACACAATAACCCTTGTTAGATACTGTGAGGATTTAACCTTATCCGTTTCTAAATGCTTACCCAAATTCCACAAAATATGAGTGTGCCGGTTATGGAAACTATAAGGGGGGGGGGGGGTTGAATAGTTTACACGTTTGTTTTGCGTTTTAAAATTTTACTTTCAAAAATATATAGATTCGAGTTATATGTTCAATCAAATCACAATATGAACAAGCAATAACTATATAAACTAAAACATGATAACAATAATAATAATGTAAAGAGATAAGAAAGAAACAACCAAACCAAGACACCAAGATTTTATAGTGGTTCGGCTACGAAGCACCTCTTCGCCCTACTCTACTCCTCGAGTATCCGACTCGAGATTTCACCATGTCAACAAGCTCCTTTTAGGCGGAGAAAACCGTTTACACGTCGCTTACGTTTTTTTCGACATATAAGCTAAATGTCGAGTCCTTATTCTTAGCTGAACAACTACGCCAATTCACAAGATATACACACTCACAAGATCTACACTATCGGATCTACACAATATCTGAATCATACAAATATAATAGAGTTTTGGTACTTAGAAGAAAGGAGGATAGATCACTAATTAACACTTCGTTTCTTGACGAATACGAGTGTTCTTCTCTTGTACTTGAATGAGAGGGAAGAGATTGGAGAGAAGAGATTAGATTACTTGAAAAAGATCTAGTCATGTTAGTGATCAAGATTATTTAGTTGAGAGAAAGAAGGTTTAGAGGAGAGAAAGAAAAGACTGAAAATTTCATGCAACGAGGAATGTTTCTGTGGGAATGGGAGCAGTTATTTTATAGGCAGGGGAATCCAACGGCTCTCTGGAGGCGGTCCCTTATATATAAGGGGGCCGCCGCCTAGACTCCGCTCCTTTTTTTGTCTATTTGTGGGGAAGGTTGTATCAGGTGTAGAAGCTTCTGTTTTGGGGGTGAATTTGAATTTCAAATTTTAAGTTTTTAATAAAACTTTTTATTTTAATTGAGAAAATATTTTATAAATGTATTTGTGAGAAAAATACTTTTGTTGAATTAAAAAGTGTGGATTAAGAGAAAAATATTTTTGGTCACTAATCCTTGCTTAAATAATTTGTTTGTCCATACTTAAGTGATCACTAATCTTAGAAATGAAATTTTACATTTACTAAATTGTAAATGTTTATTTTTAAAAATTGTAAAACGTTTTTCATTTTGTTATTATCAAAATGTTGAGAGTCGAATAATAACAAAATACATTTTTAGACATTATTTGAATTAACATCTCCCCTTTTTTGATGAGACAAAATTTAAACTTTTTTTTTGCATGTTTAAATAAAATTAAAGATTGTCAATTATTATAATGAGTTAGGTACATTTATCACCTTTTTGTCGATTCAAAAAGAATGATCGTCAGTTGTTGATTTGAAGAAAGAAATCGACGATTCAAGACTACCCCCTTGATGTATGCTCCCCCTTGTCGGGCACCAAGGGATCGATCTTACGAAAATTGTTGTGCTTCAATCAAGTTAGAAGTACAGTGCAAGACAAATATCTTTCAAGTTAACACATAATATATATAAATTATCAAAAGAAGAGTTTCATTCCACCAACAAGAAACTATACATTAGCCACATTAATCAATACATTCATGCAAATAAACTAAACTAATACAAGATAGTGAAACCAATACTACATAAGTTTATGATCACTAATCATTGATGAATGATTTTTTAAACAAAAGGTTAAACATTTAGATATTTTTAGGGTGGAGGTGGAAAGTGTGAAGTGATTGTGGTAGTAAAGAGATATCAAGATGAGCTAACACATGTTTTTCATCTCTTCTACTTAGGTGAAGAAAAGGTTTCGGTTGTGAGAAACAACCAACTGCAAGGTTACCCTGATAGTTGTAGTAAAAGACGGTGGGCCATTGATAGGTGGGTGAAGTTGTGGTTGAGGTAAAATAAAAATGAGTGGGTTGAGTCGTACATGAATGAGTTCTAAGAGGAGTGATTGGGGACAAAGATAAGTGTGATATTCCATGATGGATACTTTGTAGTGCGTTGAGGATAGAGGTCTCGGGAGGGCATCTAGATTGTTGTCAAGCAAGGGTTTATAAGTGATGCGGATGAAGTTGGTTCAGGTGAAAGATGGTGGTGAAATTAAAGTTTTGAAGTGAAGGAAGAAGATGTATTTTCTTGGAGTGATGATGTTTGATTTGGGGATGTGTTTTTGATGGTGACTTTTGGAGTGTAGGAGTTAGGGGTTGTTGTAGGAGAAGGTGTGGTGGTGATATCTTCATCACTAGATATGTTGACAAATAATTGTCTAGGAGGGATTATGGTAAGTTTGATTTTCTTGGAAGGATTATATGAGGAACCATTGGTGGAATTCATGATAGAATGAGGTGATGAAGATTATGATAAAAGAGAGTTCATGATTTAAGGTGGAAGAAATGGATTGAAGAAGTAAGGCATGGGGTTTGAAGATTTAGATTCCAAAAGGTGTTTGTCAAAATGCAGAAATTATAATTGTGCCTAGATGTGATAATGGTCAACTGCACAGAAATTCAGAAGGTCACAGTAGAAGAATATGTGACCTCTGTTGGCGGTCCCTTAATTACCCAGAGGTCCCATATATATTGGCTGGGAGCCCAGTAGTTTAGGGGCCGTTTTCTGAAGACAGAAAACTTTTTCTAGAATTTCCTGATATGCTTGTATTTAAAAATTTCTAAATTTCCCCTTTTCAGTCAATCTTATCTCATCATGAATCATCTAATTACTTATTATCCAACTTACATATCAACTATCTTGTGTTCTAGCGGGTAGCATATGTAGGCAAATTTTATAAAAAGATATAGATACATATATATCCTCATATATTTAGCAAAGAGGTCCTATCGAGGTGCATGCAAGGCATTGGTTTAGGATGATAAAAATCGAAGGTTCATCCATGGCCAAGTAAAGGTTCTTCATCTAAGTACGAAGTTACTAATGAGTAGCACAAGATTAAACTTCCAAGAATAAAAGATTAGTAATAATATAGATAATAACTTCATAAGCATTTTCCCTTATTGCTCACTTCTTTCTTGTTTATCACACCTTCTTAAGACTTTTTCCGATTGACCTTACTCCAACCACGTTGCTCATCTCGTAATGTTTCTTGACGGTTGTTGTTTTCAGTTTGGCGGGTGTAAAATGGTGCATGGTGCAGGGTTCATGTTAGGTGGTTTTGAAAGACTTGAGGAACTGATTGGTTATTGAGTTGACATAAACGGGGGGAATGGGGGAAGGAGTGCTTGCACGCGAGGTCCCTTCATCATTCCCATCGTCATCATCATCGTTGAGATGAGATGAGGATGGTTGATCGAAGGCGGAAGAAGAAGTGGAATGACGACCTCTTCTCGTGCCACGATCTCTTCTGGGTTTTCGCTTTAGTTGAGCGGCAAGAGGAGTCATGACATGATCGTACAAGACATAGGACTCATTTTCCAATTCGGGATTTTCCCTAAGTAAAAGTGAGTTGACTATAGAACTCGAGAACAAAACAAGGTACAATTTGTTCGTTAATGTTTAACAAACAATCAAAACCGATTGGCTCAGACTTGGCACGGATATGACTCATATTTTTGAAATTTTGACTTACAACCCTTCCCTCATGAAAGTATCGTTTTTCAAGGTTTGCCATTATGTTTAGTAAAGGTTGATTAAATTCATTTGATATGAGAGGTATGTAATTTTGTGTGTTTTGATGATCAAGTCCAGTAACTCGAGGCATTGTTACCTAAAATGACATAAATAAAATCATATTCTAATTGCTTATACTTATATTGAAGTTTTAAGCTTGTGTCTAGTGTGTGCCTAAATGTAACAAATGTGGAGTAACGATTAACTCAACCTAAACATAAAATCCTAAGAGTTAATCCAAACGCTCCTTAATTTGATTTTGCTCATCCAAACAAGTCAAAAAATACATATGAAATATGTAACTCGAAATTTGTTCATGAGATCATTATGCATGTGTTTGAAAACGTTTTTGTATTGGATTTACAATGCACAACAACAATTTTATTATGTTCCTAACGTGAGTGATTTGAAAATAAAATTAGGGTTTTGGTTCGAAATCAATTTTACAACAAATTCACTAATGTATGCAAATCCTATATCTATGGGAAGCAAATTAGTTATACATTGTATCCTAGTTGTCTTAATTGTATAAAATTGAAAGAAAACATGAAAATCCCCAATTTTAATTTTTGGTGTTCATCATGAACCCTAGAATCAAATTGAAAGAAAATAGATGAAATGACTTACAATTAATGATCTTTGTGATATTAGGATTGATTATTAGTGTTGATTTGATCCTCAATTAATGTTTTAATGGTTGAATTTGAGTTTTGGTGGGTTTTGGCTCGTGCTCGTCAATGGCAGCAGATAAAGGAGTGTTTGTTTTTGTGTTTTGAAATTTTTTATTTAAGTGTTAGATATTATGGTCTGCTGATGGCGGTCCCATATCTCCTGGCGGTCCCAAATATATTAGGGGGTCGCCTATATGGGGGCCACCCTCAGTAAAGGGTATTGGACTTGAGTTATTGACAACAATTTAACAAAGAGAAGTGACATTTTAATTTGCATTCCACGAATTAAAAATGCTTAAAGTACTTCGGATGAAGTATTCAAGTGGTCACGACACGAAATGGAATATGGACTAGAATCGAAACTAGAAGAAGGAGAAGCAGACACATAAGGTTTATGGAATGTGTTCCATCATTCCTAAACCAAGACGTAGATAGTTAAACGATTCACGTTTAAGGGGTTTAGTAAGAATGTCGGTGATGTTGTCGACGGACGACACTTTTTCGATTGAGATATGTCATTTCTAGACATTATCACGAAGAAAGTGGTGACGTATTTTGATGTGTTTGGTACGAGAATGTTGCACCGGGTTTTTGCTAAGGTCAATCGCGCCTTTGTTGTCGCACATGATGGGAATGTCATCGAGTCGTACGTCGTAGTCGATAAGAGCTTGTTTCATCCATAGTGCTTGTTGACATGCCTTTTCGGCGCTTACGTATTCGGCTTCGGTAGTGGATATAGCAAGAGTTGTTTGTTTCTTCAAGAACCAAGATGTCAAACAACATCCCACAAACGTACAAATACCGCTAGCGCTCTTTCGGTCCACATAATCTCCCGCATGATCAGAGTCGACATATAATACTGTTTCTATGCCGGTCCCCTTAGGATACCATAATCCTAAGTGCGTAGTGCCTTTAATGTATTGGAAGATACGCTTAACCGCTTCAAGATGAGAGGTTTTGGGATCCTCTTAGAAGCAGGCACAAAGGCATACACTAAACATGATATCGGGCCTACTTGTCGTTAGGTATAATAAACTACCTATCATGCCTCGATACTTGGTACTATCTACCGACTCATACTCTTCGTATTTCGTGAGTTTAGTATCGGAGGACATGGGGGTTTTCATTGGTTTAGAATCTTCTAAGCCAAATTTCTAAGCATTTCTTTAATATATTTAGATTGATTAAAGAAAATACCATCATCCATTTGTTTTATTTGTAATACAAGGAAGAAGTTAAGTTCACCTATCATGCTGATCTCGAACTCGTCATGCATGATTTTGGCAAATTCATCACACATGTCTTGACAAGTCGAGCCGAATATAATGTCGTCGACATATAAGTGAACGATGATAAGGTTTGAACTTTTCTTCTTGGTAAAATGTGTGTTATCTACCATTCCCATTTTGTATTCATGTTTAATAAGAAAAGCTTTTAATCTATCATACCAAGCTCTGGGTGCTTGTTTAAGACCGTATAAAGCTTTCTTAAGTTTATAAACATGATCCGATTTTTCAAAGTCAATGAATCCTTAAGGTTGTGCCACGTATATCTCCTCACTGATAAAACCATTCAGGAATACACTTTTTACATCCATTTGGAATAGCTTAAAATCTAAAGCACAAGCATAAGCTAATAGTA
>BQNB010038795.1:0-48507 GCA_026074375.1 Tanacetum coccineum | reverse complement strand
ATGATAATGCATATCTATTACTAATTTAACTCATGTATATCATAATAGCAATACTAACTATACAAGACAAACAACACTAAGTATTAACTAACAATAATAACTATACTGACAGTACTAACAATGTACTAGCAGCACTAACTATTATAGCTAGCAGTACTAATAACTTAGACTCTTTTCTTTAAACTTTAACAGCAGCACAATCTTGAACCAGCAGTATTAACTTCCAAAACTAACAGTAGTAACTTCAGAAGCCTTCAATTACCAACAAATTCTTTAACCCCAACCGATCAAGATTCTTTGAATGTTGTGGCCGGTGGTAATCTTTTGACTAAAACTCCTCGAGATGCTTTGACAATTATTGAAAACAAATCAAAAGTTCGCAACTCACGAAACAAACCGGTTGTTACAAAAGTGAGTACGAATGCTCCTTCTTCTTCTACCCCTTATTCTCTCGAGATTGCCGCTTTTGTCGACGCCGTTAAGGCTATGCTTCATCAAAAATCTTCTCTTCAAGCTTCCGTGAAAGCGGTTGAGGAAATTTGTGTTACTTGTGGTGGTCCACATCCTTACCACCGATGGCAACGTTTTTCTGGAATATCGAGATAATGTTCAAGGATATGTTTCAGCAGCCGTAGTAAACTATAATCAGGGAAATACCGGATACCGTCCTTAGAGTGTAGCTAACCAAATTCGACCACCGGGTTTTGCTCAACCGAATGTGCAAAATAATCAAACCCGGTACAATCAAGGTTACAATCAAAACAGAGGAAATAATCAAGGAAATTCGAGTTATCAAGCTTCGATTCAGCAAACTCAAGTTGCTCCTTCGAGTGAATTGTCGAACTACAAGAAGATAAATGATGCTAATATGAAAGCTATGAAAAATTAAATAAATAATGTGAAAAATGAATTGATAAATGAAATGCAAACTTCAATACAAACTTCAATGTCAAATCAAACCAATGAGCTTAAGAATATGATGGCTAGTTTTTTCCAAATGAATACCGCTTCTTCTTCGGGTTCGGGTTCACTTCCTAGCAACACCGTTGCTAACCCGAGAGGTGACTTGAAAGCAATCACCACCCGAAGTGGTATTTCTTATGATGGACCTCCAATTCCACCTCTTCCCAAGGTGGTGGAACGGGAACCCGAGGTGACAAAGGATACGGTGCAACCGAGTACCGAAAACATCCAACCTCCGGTAGTCCAAATTCAAGCTCCAATTGATGAGCCCGTTGTTGCTCCTAAGCCTAAACCGTCTATACCTTATCCTTCGAGAGCCAACAAACAAAAGCTCCGTGAAAAAGATGATAATCTAGCTTCGAAATTTGTTGAAATCTTTAGGGAATTACATTTCGAGCTCAGTTTCGCGGATGCTCTTCTACATATGCCGAAATTTGCTTCAATGTTTAAAAGTCTCCTTAATAACAAAGAAAAATTGTTTGACTTAGCTAAAACACCGGTGAATGAGAATTGTTCGGCGGTTATCCTAAAAAAGTTGCCCGAAAAACTTGGAGACCCCGGCAAGTTTCTCATTCCTTGTGATTTTCCGGAGTTAGTTGAATGCTTAGCCTTGGCCGATCTTGGTGCAAGCATCAACTTGATGCCTCTTTCCATATGGAAGAAGCTCTCACTCCCCGAACTTACTCCTACTCAAATGATTCTTGAACTTGCAGACCGATCGACTACTAGTCCATCCGGTATTGCCGAAGATGTCTTTGTAAAAGTAGGAAAGTTCCATTTTTCAGCCGACTTCGTAGTCGTTGATTATGTTGTCGATCCTTGGGTTCCCCTAATTCTCGAGAGACCCTTTTTGAGGACGGAACTTGCTTCTGACTTGATGTTATGTGTAGAATTAACTATCCGGAGTTAATGATGAAGCCATAACCTTTAAAGTTGGTCAAACTTCGAGATACTCCTACAATGATGCTGTGTCGATTAATCGAATTGATGTCATCGACGTAGCTTGTGAGGAGTATGCTCAAGAAGTGCTCGGATTTTTGGTAGTTTTCTTTTACGGTGGCAATCAACTCAGTTCTTTAGATCCTATCCTTTCTACTTCTTCCCCCTCTCTCACTCCTTTTGAGGAAGGTGACTTCATTTTGGAAGAAATCGAAGCTTGTCTTACAAATGATTCAATTCTACCGGGAATTGATGATGACGACTTTGATCCGGAGGGAGACCTTCTTCTACTCGAGAAGTTATTAAACGATGATCCATCATCTCCTCTCCCTCCGAAAGAACTTAATCTTGAAGAACTTAAGGATCTACCTTCTCATCTTGAATATGCATTTTTGTTGAGGGTACCGATAAACTACCCGTCATAATTGCTAAAAACTTAAAAGAAGATGAGAAGGTCCGACTTCTTAAGGTTTTAAAGTCACACAAGCGTGCCATCGCTTGGAAAATCTCCGATATTAAGGGCATTGACCCTCAATTTTGTACTCACAAAATATTAATGGAGGATGACTCTAAACCGGCAATTCAACATCAAAGACGGGTGAACCCAAAAATTCATGAGGTTATCAAAAAGGAAGTTATCAAACTCCTTGATGCCGGATTGATTTACCCTATCTCCGATAGCCCGTGGGTGAGCCCCGTTCATTGTGTGCCTAAAAAGGGCGGTATAACCGTAATTGAAAATGAAGATAATGAGTTGATACCTACTCGATTAGTTACGGGATGTGAAACTGTTGAATTGACTACCGAAAGTTAAATGATGCCACTCGTAAAGATCATTTCCCATTACCGTTTATGGACCAAATGCTTGAGAGACTCGCGGGAAACGAATACTATTGTTTTCTAGATGGTTTCTCGGGATATTTTCAAATTCCAATTGACCCGCAAGACCAAGAAAAGACCACCTTCACTTGCCCTTATGGGACGTTTGCCTACCGACGCATGCCTTTCGGCTTATGTAATGCTCCGGGCACGTTCCAAAGGTGCATGATGGCCATTTTCCACGACATGATCGAGGAAACAATGGAGGTCTTTATGGATGATTTCTTGGTCTTCAGGGATTCTTCCTTCCCATTTAGGACAAAAGTGCAAACGGTGCGAAAACACTTAATTTAGTTCTAAATAGGGAGAAATGCCATTTTATGGTAAAGAAGCATTGTTCTGGACCCCCCATAAAATTTAAAGTCAGGTTGTGGTCGACTAAGCTAAAGTTGATGTTATAGCCTTAACAATCCCTTATCCGACTTACGTTAAAGGAATATCGAAGGTTTTTTTAGGTCACGCTGGGTTCTATCGTCGATTTATTCAAGATTTTTCTAAAATCGCCCGGCCGATGACCCATCTTCTTGAAAAAGATACCCCTTTCATCTTTTTGAAAGAATGTATTGAATCGTTTAATACACTTAAAAATAAGTTAACCGAAGCTCCAATTTTAGTTGCCTCCGATTGGGACCTACTGACTCGCGCGAACTTACACCTTTTTATATATAAATAAACATAAACATATATAAATATATAACAAGGATCAGGACCCGCGAGACCAAAAAAACCGGAAGCAGTATAGAGAAACTCCGGGTCGTTATGTCCCAACGAGGCTAGAGATGGAAAATCGCAAGATGATTGATGATTTGTGTTTGGATGTCACAAGGAATGATTGGGCACTAAACCTAATAAAAATAAGCAAAAGCACATAAAAATAGCTTGAGAATAAGCTGGAACAAGGATCAAAAAAAAGCTTAGAAAAGGCAAAAACAATTAAAACTTCTACACTAAGGCACGAATAAGCTCGAATAAACTTAAGACAAATCTTAATAAGCTAAACTAACTCTAAATAAGCAAATACAAAAAGCAATTAGCTATAATTCTAACAAGATAAACCAACATCAGTACTAACAACAGTACTAACAGTTTTAACTACCAGTACTAACTTGGAGTTAGTACTGCTAGGCTAAAGTTAGTACTGTTAGCTTAAGGTTAGTACTGCTAGGCTAACAAGACTTAAAGAATTATAATAAACAAAAAGCTAAAACAGAAGTTCACCTAACCTTAATAAGCATTAGTATTGGAATAAGCAAACTAGAATAACTGAAATGATAAAATTAATTTACAAAACTAATATGATAAACTCTTAAAAATATTTGAAAAGGAAAATAAGCTTAAATAAGCTTACCCTTAAGAAAGTAAAGGAAAATGGCTTAATTACTCTAATAATCTATAATGAAATCTTAAACAAGCTGAAATTATAAGCTGATAAGCTAAGTTGAACAACCAGTACTAACAGTTAAGACTAACAGTATTAACTTGGAGTTAGTACTGGTAGTGTTAAGTTAGTGCTGTTCCAAAAAGTAAACTACCAGTACTAACTTAGAGTTAGTATTGCTAGTGGAAGTTAGTAACTGTTCCTACAATGAACCTAGCCAGTACTACTTTCGAGTTTAGTACTGCTTGTTCAAAAACAGCCTTAACATTTACAAAATCTTTTTTATTTCAAACTATATAACAAACAGATTATCATTATAAAACGTAAAACACTTATAAAGCAAATTCAATCCATACATAAGCACTTAAATAAGCATGGAATTGGTCTAGCAGTACTAACTTAACGCCACAGTGCTAACAAATGAACTAACAGTTATGAGTAAGTGAGAAAAGAGAGACTTACAACACCCTTGCTCAAAAAGGTTTAATCAACAATCTACAAGCTCTCGATTGTATAAAACAAGCTTGTGAGAAGTCCTAAGCCATCCAAGAATGGCTTATCGTCCAATACATAAGCTGTGGTATATTTTGAGTTGATTTGTTGAAACACAAAACATATGATTAAGAAATTTAACATTTTTATTGTAAATTGACTTTAAAAATCAAATTTGCATTTAATTTAAATGTGTTACAAAAGACTGAAAGTGAAAGATGGTAAATGACTTAAGAATTAAGCTAAGATTAAAGACTGAAATTAATTTAAAACTAATAGTTACTAAAAACTAATAAAACTAGATTACTAACTAGATGCCTCAAAGGCTTACAAAGAGCTCTATTTATAGCCGAAGTATTGGACTTCCATCTTGTGCTTCTTTGGAGAGATAAAACCAAGTGTGCTAGTTGTGTGAGGAGATCTAAAACAAATCCACAGCCTTTGATTTCTTTTGGAGCTTTCTTTGGAGACAATCTCTGCCATCGGAATTGCCTTGGGATTGGAGAGGGATTGCAAACTTGGAATTATAAAGCTGGGGGGGTAGTAGTAGGGTGTGGAGTGATTTTTGCAGAGAAATTATGGGAGCATATACCGGGTGCTGGTGGTTTTGGTTTGGCGGGAAGAGTGGAAAAAAAATAAAAAAAGGGTTTATACAAGTTGGGTTGTGACAGAAGAGAGGTTGATGATGATTCAAGCGGAATGTTTGGTTTGTGTACAAGAAAAAGCCCCTCCAAATTTTTTCTTCCTTTTTCATTCTTTTTTACCTTTTTTTCTCTTATAACTCAAGTTTCCACAAATTGCATAATCATGCCCCCGTGGTTTATATACTTAGGGGTTTGGCATTTTTGACCCCTTCAAGTTACCTTTGTTCTTTGCTTTTTATTCTCGGAGTTGACGTGACTTTGATTTGGCTCGTCTTCACACCTTTTCTATCCGTGTCCTGTTTTGTCGCTTTTTGCATGGGTTTCGTCTTTTTGTGAGATATCGTTCATGCACAACTCAATTAGAAAACAAGCATATATTTGGCATTTTGAGTACGTTTTTGGTTATTTAAGCTCATTTTTAGGAGGTAAAAAGATAGGCGCGATATTAAGCACTTATCTCCTTCTATTTGAAAATATGTGTGGGTAGTGATACGCGGTAGGTGCAGTCTTGGGGCAACGTAAGACCAAACATTTTCAGCCTATACACTATGCTAGTAAGACCATGATGGATGCTCAAGCACATTACACTACTACGGAGAAAGAATTATTAGCCGTGGTATATGCTTTCGAGAACATCTGACCTTATTTAGTCTTGTCGAAAACTATAGTGTATACGGACCACTCGGCTCTCAAATATCTTCTTGCTAAGCAAGATGCTAAACCGAGATTGCTCCGGTGGATTCTCCTACTCCAAGAATTTGATGTCATTATTCGTGATAAAAAAAAGGAGCAGAGAATCTTGCGACCGACCACTTATCAAGACTTGAAAATCTCCACCAAGATGTTCTCGAGAACAAGGAAATTACCGAAACATTTCCTCTCGAGACTCTTGGTATGGTTACCTTTCGTGGTGATTCTAGTACCCCATAGTTTGCCGACATTGCAAACTACCATGCGGGGAATTTTATTGTGTAAAGGATGTCGTCCCAACAAAATAAAAAATTCTTTAAAGACATAAAGCATTACTTTTGGGACGACCCTACTTGTTTAGAATTGGTGCGGATCAAGTGATTAGATGATGTGTTTATGGCAAAGAAGCCGTTGATATCCTCACAGCTTGTCATAATGGACCCACCGGGGGACATCATGGTGCCAACTACACCGCTAAGAAAGTCTTTGACTCCGGTTTTTATTGGCCTACTATTTACCGAGATGCCCATGACTTGGTCACATGGTGTGATGCTTGTCAACGTCAAGGAAAAATCTCGCAAAAAGATGAAATGCCCCAAAATGCAATTCAAGTATGCGAGATCTTTGACATATGGGGCATCAATTTCATAGGGCCATTTCCTTCTTCTCGAGGGAATAAGTACATTCTCGTGGCCGTTGACTACTTGTCTAAATGGGTTGAAGCAAAATCTCTCCCCACTAACGATGCCCGAGTTGTCGTAAAATTCTTGAAATCTCTCTTTGCCCGATTTGGAACTCCTCGTGCTATAATTAGTGATCGCGGTACTCACTTTTGCAATGACCAATTTGCAAAGGTCATGCTTAAGTATGGAGTTACTCACCGTCTTTCTACCGCGTATCATCCACAAACGAGTGGACAAGTGGAGGTTTCAAATCGTGGTTTGAAACGTATCTTGGAAAGGACCATAGGCGAAAATCATGCTTCATGGTCTGATAAGTTAGACGATGCTTTATGGGCCTTCCGTACTACTTTCAAAACACCCATCGGGTGCACTCCATATAAGTTAGTGTATGGAAAGGCTTGTCATCTTCATATTGAACTTGAACACAAGGCCTATTAGGCCTTGAAACATTGCAATTTTGACCTTAAAACCGCGGGTGATCACCGAAAGGTTCAAATGAAGGAATTAAATGAACTTCGTGATCAAGCCTACGAGAACTCTTTAATCTACAAAGAGAAAATGAAGAATATTCATGACTCCAAGATTAAAAACCACGTTTTTAACATTGGTGATCGAGTTCTTCTCTTTAATTCTCGACTAAAGATCTTCTCGGGCAAGCTCAAAACCCGTTAGACCGGACCATTCACCGTTGCTCAAGTTTTCCCTTATGGTACCGTCGAGTTATCTCAAACCGATGGGCCAAACTTCAAGGTGAACGGTCATAGACTCAAACATTATTTTGGAGGAAACATACCACCCATGGTTGTCCCGGATCTCTAAACCTTCCCCATGGATAACTAAATTCGGGGACGAGTCAAGCTTAGTGACTCATAAACAAGCTCTTCATGGGTGGCAACCCATGCTTATTGTAGAGAATCGATCAGCCCATCTAGGATTAGTTTTACAGATAATATTGAACACGCAGCGGAATAATAAGAAAGCAATATTATCAAACAAGGTTTTAATCGAACATTGAAGCCTTCATTATATTTGATCAGAATAAATGAGGCTACAACAACTATCTAATAAACTAACTACTACATAAACTAATAAGCTAACTATTAGACTCTCATTGGAGAGATCTAACTATGATGGATGATAAAACTATTCACCCTAATACCCTTTATATAGAGGGATATTAAGGCTTACAAAGGAAGCTAATTAATTATATTAGGAAGCTAATTAAAACTAATTAAAACCTTCCTTTATCTTTGATATTCTTTGACTTTTCAATGCCTATCTTCATGGAAATCTTCCAGCTTTTAATTCTTCCATATGTAGAATACCAAAGTGTCATATTAATCCCTTGTTGTTTCATTCGTCTTCATTTATGCATATGTAATTTTGTAATCATCAAATCTAAGATCCCAACAATCTTCCCCTATTTGATATTACAAAACAATCTTCATGAATGAAACAATCTTCAAAGCTTCCCCTTGACTTAAGATCTTCTTGTACATGTCACCACTCATAAATAAGCTGCAAACCATATAGTCTTCTTCCCCTTTTTGTAATCATTAAATAGGGGTCATCTGTAGATAAGCTTAGTAAAGATTTTTAATTTTGCGAAGAATGAGAAATGATAGAGTTTAATATAAGTTAGATGCTAAACATGGAGTAGTTGGAACTCTTTAGAGCTCATAGAGGTTAATTGTGGCTTTTTGCTCCTATCAGCTTAATAAACGTTATATAATTGATGAATAAATAAAGTTGCTTTGGTTTTTGCGATTCTTAGTTTAAGTCACTTCGTAGAGATTCCTTCTGGTGAAAGTAAGATACACATCGAGGTTTTGTCAGTGTTGTGGGGAAATAGGCTACCGATTCCTGACGGCTCGCTACTGTTGTCTAGGTAGTTAAAAGACCACAGGACTTAAAATTTAGCTAATAATAAACCAAAGCCAAAATAAGACTTCTGGATCATGGTCGGCTGGCATACCGATGTGACAGTCGTTTAAAGGGTGGAGGTAATAATAATAATAAAAACTGTGGGAAGATAAAGGTTTACTGTCTCTGGCCGGTTCGCTGCCGATGTGGCAGTCTTCAAAAGAAAGCCCATAGTAATAATAATAATCAGAGACTGATAAAAGTTTGCTGCATCTGGTCGTTCGCTGCCAATGTTGCAGCCTTCAAAAAGGTCGAGGAATTTACCGTGGTCGAAATAAGACTACTGGATCTTGTCGGTTAGGACGCCCGATGTGTCAGTTGTTTAAAGGACCGAGGTTTAATAATGTTGCAATAATAATAATAATAAATCCAAATTTCAACTCTAGGGTTATCTAGATAAAGCCTCCATCTCTGGACTCGTAATTGAGTTGTTTCGGATGTAATAAAAAGGATAACCCCAAAATCATGCGAAATTAGAACCTTAATATGGACCTTATTCTCACCAAAAAAATCGTCTCTTATTAGGAAAGATTTCAAACTAATGTATAGAGTCTAACCCCGAGTTTTACTTTATAATGATAAGCCTTAATTTATTTGTCACCAATAATAAGAATAAAATCCTTAGAGGACTTAGGAATAAGGGAGCGGAAAGTAGCTATGCATACACAATTAGCATTTATGAGTAGTGTTAGCATCTTAACTTGTATTTAACAATGATTTTGTTTTTTAAGCTTGGTTTAGGACGGGTGAAAAATCAAGGACGTTGAATTTTAACCCTTTAAATGGTCACCCTTTCCTTAACGTTATGATATGAAAAAAATGCATTGAAATGGGAAAACTAGGCTTTTCAAAACTAGTGGTTTTTCTTAATCCCCTTATATGAACACCTAACTACTTTTCGAGGTAATTAGTCTAAGGGGGTTGAAATTTTTGGTTTTCTAAGTATGTTTATGACATTGCATGAGGACACGACAATAGCTTAGTATGGGGGATTTTTTATATGTGTTTAATTACATATCATTTTCCCTTAATAAAATGACCTTAAAAGACCAAAATGCATGGAAAATACAATGTATATGTGTGTTTTGTCAATTGAATTATGCAGGTAATGGATACATAAAAAATGGACAAAAATAAGCAAAAAAGGACGAAACCCGAGCATGAGATTAGAAAAGTGCAAGTAATCGAAGCCGAAGACGTATACATCCTTAATGGGCCAACCCGTACCTATTATATTGGGTCGGATCAGCCCATTAACTTTGTATTTTTATAAACCTAAAGCCTAAATCAAATAGTCCACTAATCCAATCCAAATACATTTCATAAAATCTGGCCCATGTAATAAGTCAAAGCCCAAACCAAATAATTAGCCCAAGACCACCCGGATCCCAATTCAACCAATGATATAACAAATGGTCAAAGTATTGTACATCTTTTTCACTTCCCTCCCTCGTTTTTACTTTTACATAGAGCATTAACGAGTAACGGGTAAAATTTCTCCATCACTCACTCCCCTTGCTTCTAGAAGACCATTTCTGACACCTCTGACACTACCCCAAGCCACGTTGGCAATCCCTCACTCTCATATTGGTTGTTGATGCGTGGCTATATGATCAAGGGCTCAGATTAGATTGGAATGATCTAAGGGTTAAGAGTGAAGGATTAGAGACGCGCCTATGCTTCTGGATCTTTCTCTTGTAGGCTATAAATAGAGGCTCTCACTCACACAGATGGATATCTAGCTTTTTAGTAGTTTAGTAGCTTATTGTAGCTTATTGTAATTTTTAGCCTAATGTTATTTTATTAATGTAATTTTCCTTTCCAAAAGCATTGTAATCCTTTCTTTAATATTAATAAAAAGTTCAATTTTTGTAAATTGTGTTTTTAAACTCTGTTATGGTTTAGAAATGTTTAGAATTAAGCTAATAAGCTCAAAATAAGCTCATTACCTTCTAAGCTATTGCTTATTCAGCTAAGCCTCCTAAAAGCTTAGCTGAATAAGCCATTTACTCTTAGTTTCAAAAAAGGGAATAATAAGCTAATTTGGATGATAAGCCAATAATGAAAGGGATTATGGGTTTTACCAGCTTGTTTCTAACAAGCTGGAGCTTGTAGATAAGCTCCTTTGAGCATTTTTTATCCTTGTTTGAGCTAGGATCAAGGTACACTACCTTTTTTACTTAAATTCTAGTTTAAATACTGTTTATGCTTATCTCATCATTTTATCTGCTTATTCAATGCTTATTGTGCTTAATCTACCTTAATATAGCTTAAGATGTTTAGCTCATAGCTTAAAATGGATTAGTTTAGGTTTGCTATGAATTTGTCCTCATTTGAGTGCATTTAGCTTATTAATGTAGCTTATAGAATAATGCTTATTTCTCTTAGGTTATTGCTTAATTATACTTAACTTTTATAGTTCTCAATCTGTTTTGGCAATTTATAGTTTAATTTGATCTGTTTTGGCTTATAAATGAGTTTTTAGATTTTAAAGGGGTGTTTGGGTTAAGAATTTAAAATGGGTCAAAAGTTAGGAAAACTGTTTTAGGTGCTTAATTCAGATTTCATAAGCTCTAAACAAGTCTTAATGATATATTTTAGAATTCAGCTTTGATTAAGCTTTGTGTAGTTTTCTAGCTATCTTATCAAATTCTCAAATCTGGCATTCTTGATTAAGTCCTAAACTGCTTATTGCTTGGATTCATAAATATATGTTTAAGGTGCAGTGTTTAAGTGTGCAAATGTGTTCTAAATACCTCAATATTTATCTGTTTTTGCTTAGTAGTTTTTAGGAAAACCTTTTGAGTAAATTGGATCATAAACGGTTAAGCAATAGTAGTTTGTTCTTGTTTAAAAGTCCTTATTTGTAGATATGAGTGTGGTTTGATTTCAGTTTTACTTTGGTTAAATTTTGTTTAAATTAGCTTATTCTAGTTTTAAGTTCATCTGTTTTAGGTTTTTAGTTAGTCAAAATTCTTCTTGTGTCTTAATTTCTTGACTGCAAATTGTTTATCAAAAGAAAAAAGCCAAAACCAAGTAGTAATAGTCTGACTTTTGCATTAGTCCTTCTTAGCTTATTTCTCTAGTTTATTTGTCTAATTTCTGCATTTGAGTTAATTGAGTATCGGTCTTCATCTATTTTTAGCTATTAGCTTATTTCAAGTGCTTATTTGTCCTTTATCTTAGCTAAAAAATTGTCAAATTTCCTTTGATATCTGTCTTAAGCTATCTGTCTTTTAGCTTTTTAAGTGCTTTTTAGCTTATTTTTGTCGACTCATTTTTAGTCCTTAGTGCTTATTAGGTATGAGTCTATATCTGTCTTTAGCTTATTTGTTCTCTCATTTGCTTATTGATTCTTAATAGCCAACCAGTGTTGACTAAAAGCCTAAAGTCTAAAAAAAGGCCAAATCTGTCACCTTTAATTAGCTTTTTACTAGCTTATTATTAAGTTTTATCAAAAAGCCTTTTATTAAAGTTTCATATTTGTGCTTATAGTTTAGTTTTCTCAAAATGAAAAATATAAAAAATGTTTTTACAAAAAAGGAAGTCACGGGGTTCGAACATGTGACCTCCTCTTCACACACACAACACCTCAACCAACTGCCCTGAGGACTTTTTTATTTATAGGTTTGATACATTTAATTTATAAACTCAATCTAGTATTTAAGCTTATTGAGTTTATTGAATTTTCACAGCTTTTTGGTAAAAGCTTATTGTTTCGGTTTTCTTCATAAACATTAGGAATAGTATCTAATATTTTTTATTAATTTTCTCAAATTTTTATAATTAAGTTTACTATTTTTTAATTCAATTTTTAGTGTAATTTAGTTTAAAAATTAGTTTAAATAGTTTAAAAATTCAAAAAAATATTTTCTTTGTTTTTAAAAATAGTTTAAGTCATTTTAGCTTAGAAATTTGCATTTTGAGATTTTAGAGTTTTAATTTGTCAGTTTTAGATAATTAATTTGCATTTTTTAAGGAATTAATTAGTTTTTAATTCTTTTAAATGTCGTTAGGTTTTTAAATTGTTTTAATTTCTAGTTTAGCGTGCCTTTACATGCTTTCCCTTTGCGTTATTAGGTTTTATTTTAGAATCCAAACTCGAAAATATCGATTATTCAAGCACTGATCCACGAACCAAAACAAGAGTTTCAAATTCCAAACTTTGTCGGGATACGACATCCGGGAGGAAAAAATTGTTTGTCCTCAAGCCATTTTATAATCAAACGGCATACACTATACTAGTATTAAATTTGATAATATATATATATATATATATATATATATATATATATATATATATACATAGACTATAATTATCGAATCATAACTCCTTCGGATGAGTGAGTTATGGCCGATTTACTGAAACTAATCAAATCTGGACTGCTGTTGGGAAAAGGAGTTTAACTCCAGGTTTTTACACTAATGTGTTGAATTAAAAAGTTGGGCCCTGTATTAGACACATAGAGCTAACACCTACATTTGGCCTCACTTTAATTGCTATCATAGATTGGGATTTATGGTCGTTTCCGTGAAGGGTTAAAATTTAGGAAGTATTCTGGTTTGGGTGTTCAGGGGTAAAATAGTCTTTTCACATGATTTTGAAACTTTTTAAGAAGTAAGGCCTGAGTTTTTATAAAGTAGACTCAAATGGATTTCTGTAAGAGAAGGCCTTGTGTTTTTATCTTTCATGGATTAGGAGATAGAGGTCCGTGAAGTTGAATTAATTTCAGAATTTGAAAACTTACGACTTGTCCTGAAATTAAAAACGTATAGGTAATCAATAATAAAATGATAATTGAGGAACGAAACTAAGTAAATGTTTTATCTCATATTAGTCCAGGTTACACATCAATATTGGAGCAAAAATAGTTTGGGTAAGTCCTAGTGCAATGCCATGCATATCTCGAAAACATATCTCGTGATCATTTGATTTACTTTTACGTATTGATTTCTTTATCATGCTAAGTTGCGTCACGACTGTTAGGTGGTGCTTAGTGATCTCCCGCTCGTCTGAATATTCATTTTTCTTCTGGTCTTCTTGCATTTAAGGTGAGTTCATAGCCGCACCTTTTCTCTTTTAATAGTTTTCATAAACTATTTTCGGGGTGAGAATACATGCTCGTTTTACCAAGTAAACTCATTGATTTCTACTACATAAGTTACATGACTATTTTTTTACTAAAGATTTTACTTGCTTACTACATGACTTTTAATACATGATTGATTACTTATTTTTACCAAAGCTTGATTTGCTTACTACATGATTTGAGACCACTGAATACCTATATGTATGAAAACTGTGAGTTTTGAACACATTATTTGTTTTACTATTGGACACAAGTGTTTAAATTGTATGCTATCCAGATTATTGCCTAAGTGCCGCTACTGCCACTTAAGTCCCCTGTTTATCATGAACCGTTAATTGCTATTGTAGTAAACGTGAATGTTATGGATAGATCTATCGGGATTGGCAATCCCCGTCTGGGATGTGGTTTCTAGATAACCATTGACGAATTTAACATTTGAGGTATTCTTTGGGGTGTTTGGCAGAACACCTTACATTTTTGGGGCAGACATTTTGCATTGATTGCATTACCAGTTGAGGTTCGGTGTCATGAGCTTTGTGCAATAATATATTTTTCTAGACTTGGTGAATTTGTTTCTCTTGTCTACCTTACTTAAATCTTGTGGTCCACTAAACTGTTTGATTACAATAACATAACTTGATTGATTGAATCACTACTTGGATTTCGGAAATTATACTTTGAAATGTTTTAACGCTACTTTTCTTACTGAAATATTACTTAAATTATTTCAATACTACTTTTACTTAAACCTATGAATTCACCAACATTATTGTTGAGGTTTTTTCATGTATTTTCTCAGGTTATTATATTGCTAGCTGAGCATTTGGAGCATTTCGAGTCACGCGTAATATTAGATATTTTGAAGGCTTTAGAAATTCAGTTCCATTAGATAAACGTTTTGAAAATGTTTTCTTTTACATTACAAATGGGAACTGTTGTAACTTTAATATTTTATAAAAATAATCGAATGGTTGACTTTTCAAAACGTCTCACTTAAAGTCGTTTTCTGTAACTTGTACTTTATGATATGAAGTAGCACCCTATGTGGTATTCCGTTGTGTTGTGATTTTTGAGGGTGTTACATTTGGTGTCAATGTATCTCTTGATTCGGGATTTCCACTGAACATAGTTACCAGGTGCTAACATTTTTTTTTTTTTTTTTTTAGTGGACGGTTCCTTTAGGGTGTGGCTTTACCCAACTTCCATGATTGCATTGCGAAGAGCATTTGATGTTTGAGTTTGTAAGTTGTTATTGGTATTTGACATTTTGATGTTGTTGTGAATGGATATCGGATCTTACGTTTTAAGAATTGATTGAGATTGTGGTTTGATTGTACTTTGAAATTCAAATTCACAGGATTTTACAAGTCTTGATTAAACCGAGAAAAGAAGTGAGACTTTCACGGGATTTTACTAAATCAAGAAGAAACCATGAATTGTGAAGTTGTTGTTTTGTTTGAAATTATTGTTTGTTTACGTGTCTTAGAAGTCCAAATTAATTGTCACAACAATTGTCCAAATTGATGTTTCACTGAAATTGGTCTTAGTCAAAATTGGTTTCTACCGAAATTAGGTACCAAATTTGGTTAACATGAATTGATTTTCGGTGATTCTTTTTCAGTGACACAAACCGCAGTGGGAAACACAAACCGCAGTAGACTTTGATTACAAAAACCGCAGTATCCTAATTGTCACAAACCGCAGTAAGACTTTGATTACACAAACCACAGTAGCCTAATTGTCACAAACCGCAATAAGACTTTGATTTACACAAACCACATTAGCTTCTAATACATAAACCACAGTGGACTTGAAACACAAACCGCAGTGGATTCAAAATTTTAGCATAGTTTAGTTTCGTAAAATGACATAAACCACTGAATTATGTAACCCTTGTAAAGACATAAACCGCAAAAGTTAAATGTACACAAACCGTAGTATGCTTAAATGCACAAACCGCAGATTCATTGTCATAAACTGTTGTCTTCATAACTTTTACACAAACCACTGTATTCAAGTTTTAACCCATAATTTTTTATTCAAATAAGTTGTTTTGATTAAATAAGCTTCTTATAAGCACTAAAATGATGAAAGTACACGTTGATGATCCAAAATAACAACAAAAGCTTGTATTTCAATGATTTTGGAATGACTTTTTTTTCAAGAAACCACGAACAAGTACAAAACAAAAAGAAAGCTTTGTTTGATCCTTGTATAAGCTATTTTAAGCTACAAATAAGCTGTAACACTTAGACTAAAACAAGCTTAATGATTAAAACTCAAAGAAAAGAAAATAAGCCGAAGCTAAAAAATGAAAAATCCATACGTTTTGAATAAAAACCATGACTCAAAAACTATGAAAACCCCTTAGCGATTGATACCACATGTTATCCTAAATATAAACCACTTCACAACGATAAGCAACACAATAATAGGCCAAATGGAATAAGCTAGAAAAAGAGAAATGAAAGATGGAAGATTAGATTAGAGAGAGAAACAAGAGTAGAGGGTTACACTTAGAACAAATGGTAACCAACACGCTTCACCACATAAGGTGAAGGGGTATTTATAGTCTAAACCTTTTCCTAGGCATTGGGATTTTCTATCTTGGCCGGGCTGGCTTGGTTGGGCCTTAAGCCTGATACAGACAAATAAGCTTTAAAGTCTAAGCCCGTTGAACCCGACTAGCCTATTACATTACAAGACTTAGTCTACACAAAGACGACCAATTACATTCATGTTCAACTTATATAAAATAAGGCTAACAATGAATATGATATTGTACTAAAAACATGTAGACTAAACTTAGTCTAGAGTCGGGATACGTTCAAAGTTGTTTTTCATAGTACGCGAGATAACCTCACGGGTTATGCTTTAAATCAAGTACATACGTATTCAAAATAAATTGTTTAAGTTATTAAGTAAAAATGAACCTGATATTTTGGGTTGTCACATTCTTCCCTTGTCAAAAAAATTTCATCTCAAAATTCAGTTGGTGGTGTCAGGTGGTGAGGTTTCTGAGAAAAGGTGAGGGTATCTGTTGTGAAAATTAGGTCTTCACGTTCCCAAGTGCATTCAGGACCTCGCCTGGAATTACATTGAACCTTGATAATCGGTATATGGCTTCTTTTCAATTTTTTGATTTTCCAGTCTATAATTTCCATCGATTCCTCGATAAAATGCAGTTTATCATCCACTTGGATCTCCACTAATGGAATGACGAGTGATTCATCTGACAAGCACTTCTTGAGATTAGAGACGTAAAATGTGATGTGTACACTGCTTAATTCTTGTGGGAGCTCAAGTCAGTAAGCTATAGGTCCAACCTTAGCTACAATCTTAAATGGTCCAATATACCTCGGCTTCAACTTTCCTCGTTTTCCAAAATGATTCACGCCCTTCCATGCAGAAACTTTTAACATGACCTTATCCCCAACCTGAAATTCTAGAGGTTTATGCCTCAAATTGACGTAACTCTTTTGTTGGTCACGAGCGGCTTGCATTCTGCTTCAAATTTGGACGATCTTTTCGGTGGTTTCATGAATGATCTTTAGACCAATGAGTTGGCTATCACCAACCTCGATCCAGCAAATAGGTGATCGATACATTCTTTCATAGAGTGCCTCAAATGGTGCAGCCTTAATGATGGAGTGATAACTGTTATTGTAGGAGTATTCAACCAAGGGTAAATGGTTATCCCAACCATTACTGAAATCTATCATGCAAGCACGTAACATGTCTTCCAACGTTTGGATGGTCCTTTTACTTTGCCCATTGATCTGCGGATGGTATGCAGTGCTCATGTCTAGACGAGTTCCCAAAGCTCTATGGACCGACTGCCAAAACCTAGATGTGAATCGGCTATCTCGTTTTAAGATAATCGAAATTGGCACTCCGTGCCTCGAGACTACTTCCTTCAAGTATAACCTCGTTAGTCTCTCCATTTTATCAGTCTCCTTGATCAGTAGGAAATGTGTGGACTTAGTGAGATGATCAACGATCACCCAAATAGCGTTGTAATCGCTTGACGTCTTCAGTAGCTTCGTAATAAAGTCCATTGTACCGGATGGCTTTTGATACTCGGCTTTCAACTTCGAGCATGTTAAACACTTGCTAACATACGTTGCAATATTTGCCTTTATGTTCGACCACTAGTATAGCTTCCTAAGATCATGGTACATCTTTTTAGAACCGGGGTGGCAGGAATATTTGGATTTATGTGACTCGTACATGATTAAATCCTTTATTCCACCAAAATGTGGTAACCAACTCCTGTTCATGAAATATCGAGTTCCATTTAGACGAGTCTCGAACTGCTTTTCTATACCATGAAGGTTTTCCTCCTTAACATTCTCTTCCTTGATTACTTAAACTTATGCATCTAGAATTGTTAGGATTATGAAAATCCATGTAAAAAACTCGGTCACCCCGTGTTATATCTAGCATAGGTTAGCTCGTAGTCTTAGTTTTAATCGTTTAGTTACCGTACGACTTATGGTGTTGGGCCGGGTCTTTACCCACTTGTTAGCCCACTCCATGGCCCATTTAGGGGCACCAAACTCTTGTATAAATACCCCTTTCTAGCCATGGGAAGGGGTTGGATGTTCATTTTACAGCAAGTATACACTAAGTGACTTTCTCTCACTAGAACTCCTATTTTCTCTCTCTAGAAATTCGGCCAACCCTTAATCCATACCTTGTGTTATGATATCAAAATATACACAATTGGTATCAGAGCCCATGGGATGATTAGATAATTGTGGTGAGGTATTCTTGTTGGTTAGATCAAAAGTTTGGTTTTTGAAGGTTTATGGTCTTTTTCTTGACACTCTTTAATTCTCACGTTTGTGATGTTAAAGTTAGTGTTCTTATAGTTGTTATAAACTTCTAGGATCAAGTTATACAAAAGAAACCAAGCAAAAATGTTCAAAAGGGTGATTTTTAGTTGTTTTTAGGTGAAAAAGTTTGTATTTTTCTTCACTGCGTTTGCCTCTCCTGAGACATTCTTCAATTTGCGTTTTGCCTCAAATAGATAAGCTGCGTTTTTTCGTTTTGTTTTCGTACAACAGTACTTAGGAGCGTTTTGTTGTATTTAGGGTTGCGTTTTGGTCACTGCGTTTTGGTTATTGAAGGTTGTGTTTTGCCTACTTGAAGACCTCACTGCGTTTTGCTTCAAGACCTCATTGCATTTTGCTTCAAGACCTCATTGCGTTTTGCTTCAAGATCTCACTGCGTTTTGCTTCAAGATCTCATTGCGTTTTGCTTCAAGGTATCACTGCGTTTTGCTTCAACATCACTGCGTTTTGCTCAAGACATCTATTGCGTTTTGCTTGAAGACCATATTGCGTTTTGATAAGAAGTTACTCTGGCAAAATTTCATTCATCATTGCGTTTTGCTTCAACATCACTGCATTTTGCTCAAGACCTCCATTGCGCTTTGCTTGAAGACCATATTGCGTTTTGATAAAAATTACTCTGGCAAAATTTCATTTTCTTCACTGCGTGTTTGTCTAGGGTATTCCTTCAGCTGCGTTTTGCCTAAGTTTCATTATCTTCATTACGTTAACTTATTTCAACCCAACCAAATCACCTAATCAAACAAACAATCATCACTTTTAACATACAATCACTAATCATTGTACCGATCCAAAGTTTATCATAATAACAAAGTACTACAACCATGTCTAGTTAATTCAAGATTATTCAAACGGCAGTTTCCGAAAACCGCGCCCTCCTATGCTCGATAGGACTGATTACGAATCATGGTCACAACGAATCCGATTGTACTGTAGGGGAAAGGAAAATGGATTGGGGTGCAATTCTGCAACGATTGATCAAGGACCATTTGAGCTTGCAACCACAAGGGATGCCCTCAAAACTACCCCTGAGGGAGGTGTCCTTCTTGGACCAGAAAGGCCTCGTACATATGAGGACCTTAGTGACACAGAGAAGAAACAATACTATGCAGATGTCCGTGCCACCAATATTGTGCCTTCGAAGGACTCCCAAAGATATCTACAAGCTCCTCAATCACAACATTAAAATCAAAAGGCATTTTTGGGACAACGTCCAAAATGCACTGGCTGGTTCTGAACTCACAAAAGAAGATAGAGAATCTCAATTGTACTGAGTTTGAGAGGTTCAAGATGCTTCCAAGTGAAAATATCAATGAGTACTATGTTCGCTTTCACAAGCTGGTCAACGACATGAGGAATATCAGAATAACAATGCCTACATTTTACGGACTGAATCCAAGTTCGTGAACAATAGGTATCTGACTGGGATAGGTTCGTGACAGCCATTAAACTCAACAAAGTCTGAAAGAGACAAATCACGAACACTGTATGCATACTTAAAACAACATGAGAAGCATGCTGCTCAAGATCGACTGATTATTGAGAGAAAAATCACTCCTGTAATGAATGATCAACTTGCAATTTGTAATCACGTCCCCAACCTCATGCCCAATCACACAATGTCCAGTCTCATCAATATCCCTGGCTGTCCCTCTTCATCAACAAACCCTTATATCACGCACAATAATCCACAATTCCTGAAAATTATCACAAATTGACTCTAGATACACTCAATAGCTTAGACAAACTGATGAAATACTAGACAACCTACCAAACAAATGGCAGCTTGAAACCTTTCCCAACCTTACTAAAGCAACCCCGCTTCCTCCAGACCACCAATCAACTTCGAAACCCATCTAACACCCGGAATCAAGCAACTATTTCAAGATGGTCGGGTTGTAAGTTCAGAATGTCAAGGGCACAGAACAGAACAGAGTCGTTTGCCTACGGGGAAATGGACAGCAGGAAATGGCCAGGGAGCACAAATAGATGTTGGAATTGCCAATGCTGGTCAAGGGAAACCGGTCAAGTGTTATAATTGTAATGGAGTTGGACATATTGCAAGGAACTGTACTCAGCCAAAGCGTCCACATAATTTTGATTATTTCAAGGACAAGGTGTCGCTGATGCAAGCCCAAGAGAATGGTGCAGTTTATGGGATGAAAGATGAAACTACTCTTTCTGGCTGGTTGAAACAGGGCAACACCTTTGATGCAGATGTGGATAATCAACCAGTCCAAGACTTAGCTCTGAATGAGGATAACATCTTCCAGGCAGATGAATGTGACGCTTTTGAGTCCTGAATGTTATGATGGAACCTGACCTGCTCAGTCAATATTCATGCCAATTTGTCCCGCAGTCGGGTCAACAAATCCTCAAGCTGGTCCAAAAATTCCAATGCATCAATCATTATCGATGTATCATAAAACTAGAAATGCTATGATCATCAGTGTCTCTAATCAGAGCGAACATGAGATTCCTAATAAATACAACCTTCAGATGGTATATAACACAACTATGTCCCATATGGGTAACCGATAATGTTATTCCATAATGAACAATATTTGTCGATCAATGAAATTTTTGTGTGTACCAATTTGTGGCACTTCCGCCCTACATAGTGTATGGTATCCGCCTGTTAATGATGCGTTCGAATCCCTCATGACCCAATAGACCACTGAAAATAAAGATCTATCAAGTAACAGGTTGCCTTCTATGAGCAAACGTGCTAATTTGAAGGGCTTGACTGAACGTGAACAACGAATGGATTATCATATGCTATGCTTATTCAAATTCATCAATAAAATGGAAGAAAATCTTAAAAGGAACTTCATTCTTCTCAAGTTACAACTTAAGTCAACTATGGAAAATAATAGATAATTTGAAGAAACTAGTAACGACGTTGAAACAAGAGTTTAAACAGAAAGAGTCTAAACACCTTACTACTTTTTCCGCAATTTTGAAATCCACCTTAACAATAAACTTAGAAAAAGCTTCACTCATAAGATCAATCCATTCAAAACTGTCCATCTGGATGTTTACATCCTACTCGGTGTATTGATCAAAAGAACTAAAACTATGCCACTATGGTGCCTAGAACCCTTTTTACCTTAGACAGGCCAAAAAGGCCCAACCGGTACTATATGATGGTGATGAACTTCTTAAGCCTCATCATGTGCCAGTAATTGTATCAACGTCTGAGGAAGAATTAGAGTTAGCTGAAGCTAACTAGGAATAAACTGCATGTGAAAATAATACTCTGTCTTGTGGAAAAAGGGTTAACATTACGCCATCCTAACTACTCAAAAAGAAAATTTCATGCAACATTCACCCCCAGACTCAACTGACACCTGAGCAAGTATTTTGGTCCATAGATCTAGCAAAACGAAAGACCGAAGAGCTAAAGGCCAATGCAACACCCCTGCCTGTCCTACCACCTGCAATGTGTACCTCCCAAAATTCCGGCCCAATCTGGTATCCCTTAAGAACCTTTCCAACTACAAGTCAAGTAAATATTGGTCTGTATGTAATTACTCAACTATTTTGGGATTTTGAGAAAACTTGTAAAAAGCGTATCACACCAACGGGCATAACTGAAGGGGAAAGGGGTTTTGAACAAACAAAAAGGTGTTACTTAACCAAAGTAATTCCATTTTTCAATCTACTCAAAGAACATTTTGAAGGAATTCAAAAATCTCTAGTCACTGAAGTTAGGGCAATGAAAGCCGTCTTTGAAAATTTGGAAGCCGAAGTGGACCAGAATGAGACAACTCATTCAAAGGGAATACTGAGTTGGTGAGATGAACAAAAAACCTTCTCATCACCAATGAGAACTTAGTTGTTGAATGCTTGTCCAAAGATGTGTTTTATACTGCAACGGATTCTGTACTAAACGTGTCTAGATTTTCTGACATGCATGATGCTTTCACTAGTGCTCAAAAACGTATTGCCGACCTTGAATCTAAAAATTTTAATCTAAGAAACAAGATTCAACAGGATGATCACGACTCAATGATAATACATTTCTCCAAACTTGAAGTTGAACACTTCAACTTACAATTAAAGTATCAAAATCTCAAAGAACGTTTTAGAAACAAAAAACCAGTGACATCTTTGGATGCTCCTTCATTTGATTTCACTATGTATTGATTGGAAACTAAAATGAACAGATTCAAAGTTGAGGCAATACGATTCGTGAATTAAAGGAGAAAATCTCTCGCTTAACAAAGAAGAATAGTGATACAGATCCTATTTTTGACCTTAAGGCTTTAGTTTCTCAGAACAAAGATTTAACTGCAAAGCTCAATGCCCTTCACGATCTCAATGAATGCTTTAGGGCAGAAAATGCAAAAGTTAAGCAGCATTATAAGGAGTTGTATGATTCAATTAAAATAACGCGTGCCAAAACCACTGACCAGAATAACTCTTTGTTATCTGAAATTGAACACCTTAAGGATCAACTTAGAGAGACTTCCAAATGTGTCACTATACCTGATTGTAAACCTAAGGTGCTGGCCTCCTGGAGAATATATCCTATAGATACTGAACCAAATCCCTCTCGACTCAAGAAGAATCGAGAAGTGCATCTACACTATATCAAACGCCTTAAGGAAAATGTAGAAACCCTTCGTGAAATAGTAGAGGATGCTAAGGTAGAAAGACCATTGGATACCTCTCTTGCATCTGCTTGCCGTTACACTAAACACTCTCAGGAGCTGTTAGAATATGTAATAGGCACATGTCCTAAAACTTTGGCCCGCGCAATAAACAAAATGCCTCTACCAATTCAGAACTTCAGGGGATTTCGGATTGTTTATGAGCTCTTGGGAAAAAGGGAGTTACTTTTGCGAACCTACATGAAAACCACGACTCATAACACAAAGACACACCACAAGTTGAGCCTAAAAAATAACTGTCGACAAACAACTTAGGAATTCCCCTCTACAGGATAAAAGTGCCTCAGCAGCTAGCAGGATCAAAGCCTAGGAGAAATACAAAGAAAGATAGGACCAATGCCAGCTAAAATCCTTGAAACAAGTAGAAGCCCAATCTAGGATAATAGTCGAATTGAGAAACATAAGAAATTGTTGTTCGATTCTAGTATTAGCTATAGCATAACTGTAATTAATTCGAATTCTAATACTTCTTGCAAAACTTGTAACAAATGCTAATTTCTGTTAATCATGATCAATGTGTTGTGCATTCTGAGATGTGTGTGAAGCAATCCTCTGCCACTAAAGTGTGGTGAGTTAAGCAAGTTAAGCAAGTTTGGAAGGCCACAAGGAAATTGTTTACGCAACATCGCCATGCCGTGGGTAACACACTTACAGCCTATACCTTTAGGAATCAAGTGGCCCTTTAACTAGGAATACCTCCACCTAAGGTCTTAGCCTACAAAACAATGGAAGCCCACGGGTGAGACTTCTCTCGTTAGGCAGACAGTGCTCCTTTAGTTAGAGTTCTACTTCCTAAGCGTCACTGTTTTATTCAGCTGATCCGACACAAATACACACAGGAAACTATTGCCTAACCATGCTGCGGGGCCTAGCCCACCTCCTTGAGTGGGGGGGGGGGGGGGGGGGGGGGGGGGGGGGGGGGGGGGGCCGTACCCACTTTTTCCGAGTCCTACCCGTACGGCCGACCGTCCCTGTAGCATATAATCTTGCGTGCACTAACCAACTGGACCCCAATTGCAATTGGGGATCCAATGTATCCAACTCTCCATTTTTGCCTTTGTTTAAATGCAGGTTGTACAGATCGTTCTCTGGTATTTGGACTAAGGCTGCTCAAAAACTATACTGAGATCGTTCACCAGGCTCAGGGATTACGTGAAAATGTTTATTGGGACTGTTCGATTCGGAAAACAGACCAATTTGCGGTGCAATTATGAGATATGGGATTATGTCATTGGTACAGTGTAATTTTCTAGGGTATACCTATGTAGAGAACTTGGACATAACCATTTCCTGTCTCTGGTCAGGTCAATTTTGTGATTCGATCTTTGAAGCTGGCCTTTCAAAAGCACTCATGCCTTCGTCCGACCTTAGAAGTGTGTCGACGAATTAAGAGGTCGTTGGTACGAACTTATACCATTTGTCTGTTGAAGATAATGATGAGGTCCTCTCCCATTTGCTTACTGTCTAAAGCCTCCAAGAACAAATCCTGGTTATGGCATTGTCGCCTGAATCACTTAAACTTTGGCACTCTCAATAATCTAGCTCGTAAAGATCTGTTAGAGGTTTACCCTCGGTTAAAGGTTTGAAAAGGAACATTTTGTGGTCGGCATGTCAAACATGGGGGGGAAAGAGCAGGAAAATCTACCACAAACCCAGACGATTAACACCAATTTACAGAAGTTTTACACACCCTTCACATGGATTTATGTAGACCGCTAAGAGTGCAGAGTATAAATGGGAAGAAAATACATTTTTGGTAATAGTCGATGACTACTCCAGGTTTACATGGGTGAAGTATCATGAATCCAAGATGAGACTACCATTTTTGTAATCAATCTGTAAAACCACTTCAAGTCGGTCTCAATAAAATGTCCGATTCGTGCGAACTGATAATGGCACCGAATTCGTTAATAAAAATTTGACAGATTTCTATGAAAGCGTTGGCATTACTCACAAAAAGACCATTTCGAGAACTCCTCAACAGAATGGCGTTGTTGAACGAAGGAATTGCACTCTTGTTGAAGCTGCTCGGACAATGCTGATATTCTCCAAAGCTCCCTTGTTTCTTTGGGCAGAAGTTGTGGCTACTGCCTTGGTTACACACTCAAAACCGATCCCTTATACATACTCTTCACAACAAAACCCCATATGAACTAGTGCATGACAAGAAGACCGGATCTCTCTTTCCTACGTATATTTGGGGGCTAATTTTTCGGGGGGGACTCTCTGTACCAAACAAACGACAGTGAAGATCTTGGCAAATTGAAAGCTAAAGCAGACATTGGGTTCTTTGTTGGTTACACCACCAAACAGGAAGGGTTACAGAATCTACAACAAACGGACCCGACAAATAATGGAAACCATTCACGTTACATTCGATGAGCTGACTGAGCAAACGGCTCCTGTACACTCCAGTTCAGGACCCAATCATAACCTTTTGACGCCTGGACCTATAAGTTTAGGGCTCATACCTAATTCTGCTCATGCTATTCCATATGTACCTCCTACCAATAAAGATTTGGAGCTGCTGTTTCAACCGATGTTTGATGAATATTTTGAGACTTCAATGGGTGATCATTAGATGCCTCATGTCCCTGCAGTTCCACCCCTGGTCATTCCAACCGGTCCATCAGTATCTATCTCCTTTGATCACGATGCACCATCAGGCAGTCATTCACCATCATCCTCGGCTCATCAATCATCTTCGGTACATCACGGTGTTGCAACTGAGCATTCTTTTGAAGTAAATCCATTTGCTACAACTGAGCACGAACCATTTGTTAATGTGTTCGCCCCAGACCCGAACTCTGAAGCATCATCTTCTGGGATACTCACGATTACTACACCCAACCAATCCACTCAACCTCATGAACATCTCCGCAAATGGACCGACTCTCATCCTCTTGATAATATTATTGGGAACCCTTCTCGACCGGTATCCACTCGGAAACAGCTTGCTACAGATGCTCTGTGGTGCTTCTACAATTCAGTACTATCCAAAGTCGAACCAAAAAACTTCAAATCCGCTGTTACTAAAGACTGCTGGTTTCAAGCCATGCAAGATGAAATCCATGAATTTGATCGACTAGACGTATGGGAATTAGTGCCACCTCCAGACTGCAATGATTATTGCTCTCAAGTGGATTTATAAGGTGAAACTTGACGAGTATGGTGACGTGTTGAAAAACAAGGCACGTCTTGTGGCGAAAGGATATCGTCAAGAAGAAGGTCTTGATTTTGAAGAATCCTTCGCCCCGGTCGCCAGACTTGAAGCTATCAGAATATTTCTTGCCAATGCTGCCAGCAAAAACATGACAGTTTATCAAATGGACGTGAAAACTACGATGACTGCATTCTTAAATGCAGCTTAAGAAGAATCTAAGTGAGCCAACAGAAGGCTTCGTTGACCCAGAATCGTCCACATCATCTACCGTCCTTTGAAGAACGCCTCTTTATGGGTTAAAAGACAAGGCACCCCGGGCGTGTATGACACTTTTGTCGAAGTTTCTTTTGTCACAAAGAATTCTCCCAGGGTGGTAGTCCGATCCAACTTGTTCATTTGAAAAACAGGCAAACACACTCTCATTGTTCAAATATATGTTGATGATATCATATTTGCCTCGATCGACCCCAAAGACTGTGACCGTTTTTCTAATGAAATGAGCTCTAAATTTCAAATGTCGATGATGGGTCAAATATCCTTTTTCTTAAGTGCTTACAAATTCTTAGAATCCTAGAGGCGTTTTCATAACTTCAATCTAAATACCTAAAGAGATTTTTAAAGAAATTTGATCTTCATAAAAGTAAACCCAGTTGACACAAATCCCTGGTGAGCGAACAAAACTGATGAGGACCTCTCAGGATCCCGGTTGAACCAGACTCAAATATCGCAGTAATGATGGATTCCCTGATGTATCTCACAGCCATAGACCTACCATATGGTTTTTTGCTGTGTGCAGTGTGCTAAGATATCAAATCTAAGCCCACTAAAAGTACCATTAAAGCAGTTAAACGGGGTCCTTTCGGTATCTCCAAGGATCCATAAATATAGGTCTTTGGTAATCCGAAGAGACACCGAAAGCCATGGCACTAACCTCGCATACGCAGACGCAATCATAGCAGTTGTCAAGACACTCGAAGAAGCACATCTGGCATGCTCAGTTCCTTAAATGATAAGTTGGTTAGTTTGTTCATCAAAGAAACAAACAGACGTCGCCATCTCCATCTCACAGAGGTTGAATACATCGCAGATGTATCTCGTTGCTGTGCCCAAATCTATGGATGCGTCTTAATTACGGATTACGCTTTGCCATATGATACAATCAAATCCCTTGTATTGTGACTTTCATATATTGTGCCTAAAAACCATATAGTAACAAATATAACATGTAAAAAATAAAATTATGTCGCACGTATATGTAATTAACTTATTTTATTCGTAAAATATCACGAAAAAGAACAAAACCCGGCCCGGTTTAATTTACCCGTTTTTTGAACCAAAACCGGTTAAACTGGTTCAGCCGGCCGAGTCAAACCGGGTTTCAAAACATTGGCCAAAACCCACAGCCAAACATAAGCAAGCAAGAAAGATTGATTGTTGACTTTAAACAAGTATTTTCAAGGAATGATTGTATTAAGTGTGCTTGGTTATTAAGTTCTTGGGTATTCAAGGGAGCAAGAACACTCTCAATTTTGCGATATAAGTACAATACTGAATCTTCTATACATATTTAAGGAATAATTACCATAACTCAATTTTAGCAATGATTTCTGAATCAAATTTGTGACTTATAGATTTGATTCACTATTAAATAATGTTTACTTGTGAATCAAATCAAAAAATATGAATCAATTTGTTCAAACGAAGATTTCTCAATCTTCTCAAAATAAAAACCTTCTCAATGGAACCGGAGCTATAACACCTCGTGTTTTAGGTCATTGTACGACATTATGTAATCCACTAATTATTTTTAGGGTTTTACACGTTTGCTTTTAAATCGTAATCGTTAAGCTAAATCGCGTAAACTAAAAATGATCGTACAATGTAAACGGGCATTAAACAATTAAATGTTTACATTAAGCAAGTGTTAAATGTTTATTATAAGGATAATTATCAACTTTGTTCATCTTATTTTTATTGGTTACGTAAAATGCTTACGTTTCGCGATAAAATGCGTTTCGGCATTCCCGGAAGCACCAAAACCTAACTACGCTTAAACAAATACCCACGATTATACCCAATACCCAAAATAATCAATATAACATCACATGGGAGCCTATGTGGCCGGAGTTTCAAGGATAGGACCAAGAATTATCAACTTTATATCAACTTGCATCAAAATATCAAGGTTAAGAAAGATCATAGTGAACCAACTCTTACACCATGAACCACTTGACTAATTAACCTAGGGGCTCTTACACAAGGGTTAGTAAGTAACCATGATTGAGTTACTTAGATATTTTCACTATAAAAGCTAGCAACTAACACATAGAGTTCATTTCCAAAGTGTAAACAACAAATTTCTCTCCCATTTCCATCTACAAACCCCACGGCTCAAAATTGTTATTTTGGGCAATCCATTGCTTGATTTTCTATCATTATACAAGCATACACACATCATATCTAAGGTATTCTAAGGGTGTTTTCAAGAGTTGGTTCACCATTTGCAAGCAAGGAATCAAAGAAAAGGAAGAAAGGGTTTACTTGGAAAATTAGGGTTTTCCCACCTTGTATTTTTCAAGCCAAGGTTAGTTAATTCAACAAGGTGTGATTGTTATTCTCATCTCTACTCATCCACACAGATATGTTATAAATAAAGAGGCTTAATCAGTTTCATACAAAGATTTTATGTGTTTCATATGTTATTTTAGCTAAATCACCATTTAGGGGTACTTTGAATATGTAAAAATGAATTTTTAAGCCTTATGATCATTGTTTTGTAACACTTATTTACATGTCATATGGATATAATATTATGTTAAAAGGAATGTAATAAGTGTTTTAACATGTATTGTTAAGTAAAAACAGTTTTAAGTGCAAATTAGGGTTTCTAAAAAGTCCCTAAAAACAAGTTTATTAACAAACACATTTTTTTGGAAAAAATATCTTAGGGGCTGTTTATATTCGAAATTTAACATATATTTTTTATGATTTTAATAAAATACACATGTCCACCTCAACAAGGATCGAGGGGTCATAAAGAACTCGAAAAACCGATTACTAACGAAGAAAGATACGCTATTTACAAGTTTAACAATAGTTAATACTTTTTATAAAAAAATTTTTCTTAAAAATTACTATTCACCACAGAAAACTTATACTTTATATACACCATAATATGATAAAACTTTCAATTACGAGAACGGTTTGAAAGAATCGCTAAAAACGGAAGCTATAACAATAAGAATACGACAAAAACGTTTTTAAACTTAATTAAAATAAAAAAACGATTTTATAGCTGGTTATGAACAGTAAAACACATTCACACAGAATCCAAAAAACCTAAAAATGTGATTTTATGTATCACTACTTCGTCTAAACGAAAGCGTTGGGCGAAGAAACGCCGATAAAACGGCTTAAAACGACAAAGTTATGTCATTTTTACTAAAGGCGTAATTATAAACGTTTTTACTTTATAATTACGATTTCACTTAAACAAATAGATGGTGATATAGCTATATAGATTATATATGTTATTAGTTATCGAAGTGCTATATTACTAGGGAATTTCATAATGAGGCTTCTTCGGATGGGTATTGACGAGTTGTTGGATTTACGATTTAAAGTGTCCTAACTCCTCGTACGTCATGTCATGACCTCTTAAATTATGATAGCCCGAACGATAGTACGATGATAACTATATTATGATTATATACAGTTGTTTGTTAGACAACAACTTGAATTACTGAAAAAAAATTTTTTTTTTTTTTCGACCTTATTAACTAGGTTGCATTCGAGCGTATAGCGTGAATGTTTTTAACTTGGGATATTTTGTTATCAGTTTACTCACTCAAGGTGAGTTCATAGCCACATGTTTTACAATTATTAAATTACAAGTTTTTGGGGTGAGAAACATATGCATGTTTTACAAATTGGACGCAAGTGTACATTTTATCATGATTACGTTTTGCCTAAGTAGCAATAACCCACTATGCCCATGAATCATGAACTGTCAATTACTGGAATGTGAGCGCGAATGATTATAGATAGATCTATTTGGGATGGACCACCCCGTTGGGGTGACATTGCTATCACAGAAATGAAACGTATAATCATGTCGGATATTGATGTTTACGGGTTGAACATTATCACGGGCAATGTAGGTCAATATTTATATATTGTATTTCAATATGTCGAAACTTTCGGTGTCATGAGCTTAGGGGTAAACGTAATTACATTTTGTATGTCTGCATATGTTTGAATTTATCACAGGGAAAATCTTGCGTCCTACATATAACTGTTAATCACCTATGAAATTCACCAACTTTATGTTGACGTTTTTAAATTGCAAATGTTTTTCAGGTCATTAAGCCATGAGGTACGAAGGATAACCTTGGTGGTTATATTATAAGTCATGCATTAAAGATTTAGTCACATTACATTTTGTATATCTGTTATGGGCTGGAAATCTTTGTAATAATAACAAGTAAACAAGTAAAGCTTCGGGCTTTTGTAACACATACTTTATTAAATCCAATGTATCAGTTTTAAACGACTTTTTGGTCGTTCTTATATTATCTTGTGTTGTTGATCTGAGAAGTAACACGCCCCGGACCCTTATTTCCGCTGCGACCCAATTTGGGGGTGTTACAAGTATATATCCAAGTATGAATCACACCGTCAAATACCTAAGTAAATACGGCCAGTCTTAGTCTATAATTTAGGCTAAAGACTTAATGTATAAACAATAATAAATTGCTAGTTTATATATATACTGTTATTACTTGTGTGGTGGTGTACATGTTTAATGTATTTGTATTCACTTGATGGCTCTTGGGAAGGTATACGATTTCACACGTTCTAATACACGTATAAAAGTTATTAATAAATATTCGTATTTATTAAATCGTAGGTTAACTTGTATATTATCCGAATATAATTCGTCCGATATGTTAAGTGTTTATGAAATCACTTTTGTTTATAAAATACCCTTAGGTTTTCTATAATTACCAAACAGTCCCTCTAGTTTATGAAAATAGAGTATTTACACTTTAGACCCCTTAAGTTTTCACTTGTACATATTTAGTCCTTCAACTTTACAAAGTTACACTTTAGGTCCTTATTATGTTTCTAATAGTCCCTAAAGTTTCAAAATGACCAAAAACAGTCCCTAGACTCTTCAAAAACAGATTTTGACAGTTTTAACCCTTAAGTTTGCAAATTTACACTTTTAGTCCCTTAACTTGTAAAAATCGCATTTTAACTCCAATTAAGATCTAACAAGTGACAATGGGTTTCATTAAGTTCCAATAAGCCATATAAGCTGGGTCAGCTTATAAATAAGCTCGGATGAGCTTATTTAGGCTTATTTGGACCTTATTGGGCCCGTTAAGGTCCAATAAGCATTTAAAAGGTCCAATTAAGATTTCAAAAGCATAAAAGCCCTTTTTAAGTCCATTTAAGCTCACTGAATCTGTTTGGCTAAAAAATAAGCTCGGGTGAGCTTATTTGAGCTTATTCAAGCTTATTGGGCTTGTTAGCCCAATAGCCTTAACCCGTTTAGTTGTAAAAGGTTCTATTAAGTATTTCAACTTATTTTCTAGACTTGTTAAGCACATTTGGGTCTGTTTTTTGTTTCGGCTTATTCAATAAGCCATTAAGCTCGTTATTGGGCTTCTTGGGCCTAATAGGAACCCGAATAGTGTTCCAAATGGTTTGGCTTGGTCCATTAAGGCCCATTAGCCTTGTATAGGTTCAATAAGATTATTAAACTTGATGTGGCTTATTGGCTTGTGTTCTAGGCTTGATAATGGGCTAACAAGCCTTTGGGGACCAGTTTGGTTTCTAAAGGTATATAGGTTCCATGTGTATTAATAAGCACACTAGCCGTCTAATAACTGTGAACTTATAAATAAGTTTGAACGTCCCCCCCACCCCCTTATGTCCTATTAGGCTTGTTGGCTAGTTGGGTTTAAAGAACCCATTTTGGTCCATTAGCTCATTTTGTTTATTTCCTAGGGATTCTTCAATCTATTCCGTTAAGCACCTCGTTTAATTATTATTTGCACCGGTGATTTTTCACATGTTTTTCGTCCTAATAAGTTAATGTTTGTGTTCCCAAGCCAAGTTGTCACGTTTACTTGAAAAGTTTACGTATAGAATCTATGTGTTTAATAAAAACAAACCCATGAGCACCTGGTTTCTCTAGTCGTGCATTTTAATGAAATGTCCTAAGCCTAACTCGATGTTTAGTCATTTTTCATAACTTATATATATTAGCACCACACAAAGTCTATCAAACGCCATAATTTACTTATGCGAACCATGCATGAGTCCCCGAGTCATGCATGCTCATCCTACGTAACTTGGTCCAACAACCAATGTATGGTGACTAACTAACTAGAGTATGAAAACAAAGAATGTAAAATGACATGCAAAACTTTGTCGTGACTTACAATGGGTCCTAGAGTCTTTAATGTACGTCGTGTAGATAACCTAATTTGTTTACACCCAAACCGTGTATAACCCTAAGCTTCAAGCTTGTATAACCCAATCCTTAGCTTGTATACCTCTTAATAACCCTTTATCGAACTTAAGTGCACCTTGTGTCCTTAGAAGGAAATGTAGGTATGTATGTTCGTTTAAGTGAAGACGCCGAATGCAAGAGAGAGTAAATGAGTATGGTTTATCCTTGAGAGAGTTTAAGAGTTTTAGAAATGTGTTAAGTGACAATAGAGTGTGTATTTATAGGAAAAGAGATAGTTAGCTTCCCTGTCTTGGTCCTAACAAAAACAAGCCATGTGAGGTGGTTTAGAGGCTTTCTAGTTAATCTTAAAATGGTTTCTTGCTAACCCACTAGTACCACTCTTTATTGCTCAATATTTGTACTAGATATGCTTAATACGAAATCGTATGATTTGTAGTGTTGGTTCATGCGTAGTGCCGCGATTCAATCAAGGGCAAAGGATTAGTCAAATGGTTATTTAACCATTGTGTAAATGTTTAGTTAGGGGACACAAGTACTAGTTTTAATTAACCATGAGATGTACAGTACTTAGGATCAATATGAGGATTATCTAGCTAGCTAAACACAAGGGACGAATTAATATGTGGGTTTGATCTTACCCATTAATCCCGTCCTGGTGGTTTATTAACACAATAATATAAATAAAATTTTGTGTTTAAGGATAAAAGTGGTATTGGGATTGAGTCTTGTAAGTCTAGGTATTTCTGGGGTTTTGTCCAAATGTATTTTATTGCGAAACGTAACCCTTTTACGTGACCAATAAAAATAAAATACGCAAAGTTAATAATTATCTTCTTAATAATTATTTATTACTTAGTTGAAGTACACCATACTTTATATGATGACCATTTTAATTTTTTTTCATATTTTTTTTTTGTATTTTTATTTTTTTTTTTTCTTTTTTTTATTTTTTCTTATATTCATTTTTTTTTTTTTATTTTTTCATTTTCATATTATTTTTTTTTTTTTTTTATTTTTTTTTTTTTTTTTTACTTTTTTTTTTTTTTTTTTTTTTTCATTAATATATTTCATGTTCATCTTCATACATTTTTTTTATGTCATTTTTTTTCATTTTGCATTTATTTTTGTTTTTATTTTTTTTTGTTGTTTGGTGGGGGGGGGGGGGGGGGGGTGGGGAGGTGCGGGGGGGGGTTGTTTTGTTGGGGGGGGGGGGAAGCATTGGGGGGGGGGGGTTTTTTGTTCATGTGTGGGGGAGTTTGGTTGGGGGGGGTGGTTGAGGGGGGGGGGGGGGATTTTGGGTTTTAGGGGGGGTAGTTGGTTGGGGGGGGGGGAGAGTTAGTATTGCCATTCAGTGATTTTCATTTTTTATTTTATATTTCACATTTTTTTTTTTTTTTTTGTTGTTTTTTTTTTTTTTTTTGTTTTATTTTGTTTTTTTTATTTTATTTATCCATCATGATGCACTTTTAATCACATTTTTTTTTTTTTTTTTTTATCATTTTTTTTTTATTTTTTTTTTTTATTTTTTTTTCAATATTTTATTTTTTTTTCTTATACATTTTTCATTTTTCATATTCATTTACATTTATTATTTTTTTCTATTTTTTTTTTTTTTTTCAATTTTCATTATTTTTTTTTTTTTTTAATATTATTTTTTTTCATTATTTTCTTTTAAAATATATATTTTATATTATTTTACTGTTTTTTAAATTACCCTTTTATTTTTATTATTTTATTTCATTATATTATTAGTAAACTTACCCATAATATACATTTTCACTATTTTTATATTTTAAGTTAATAACTAATTTCTTTTTTTTACGATTTCTCAATAAATTTTTGTTTTTAGTTTTATCTAAAATAACCATAAGTATACATACTACCAGTTAATAATCAATAATAAAATATTTAAAATTCATACAGATAAAAAAATAAAAAAAAAAATAAAATTTAAAAAAAAATAAATAAAAAGAAAGAAAGAAAAAAAAAAAAACAAAAAAAAAAAAAAAAACCCCAAAAAAAAAAATAAAAAATAAAAACCAAAAAAAAAAAACCCCAACATGAAAACCACTAAAAAAGACCCAAAAAAAAATAAACAACCACAACAACAAAAAAATTAACATACGAAAGAAAAAAAAAAAAAAAAAACCTAAAAAAACAAACCAAAATATGAAAAAAAAAAAAGCCAAAAATGAAAAGAAAATGATATATATAAAAAACAATAAAAACAAAAAAAAAACTCTCACTAAAAAAAAAAAAAAAGAAAAAAAAAGAAAAACCCCAAATCCAAACATAAGAAAAAAAATTCCAAAACAAAAAAACCAAAAGTAAATAAAAAAAACCCAAAAAAAAACCTAAAAAATAAAAACAAAAATAAAAAAATAAAAAAAAAAAACACAAATAATAAAAAAAAAAACAAATACCAAACTAAACAACTACATGCCAAAAAAAAATAAACAACCATCAAAAATAAACATAAAAATTAAAAAAAAGAAAAAAATAAACTATATACCTAAACCAAAAAAACCCAAATACTAAATTTATATATATATAACATAAAAAATACACAAAAAAAAAAACGCATCAAAATACAAAATAAAAAAAAACCCCCACCCCCCACACCACCCAAAAATCAAAACAAAAAAAAAAAAAAACTAAAATGAAAAGCCAACGAAAAAAACAAAAAACACTAAAATAAAAAAGACAAATAATAAAAAAACCAATAACATAATACCCAAAAAAAAATAACTAAAATAAGACACAAAAAACAAATAAAAACCAAACCCAAACAAATCCAGGACACAAAAAATAAAAAATCAAAAAACAAACCCAAAAAATCCAATCCATACCCAAAAAAAAAAGAAAAAAAAACAAAAACCAAAAAAAAAAAAAATCAATAAAAAATATAAATATACGTCGAAAAAAAAAAAAAAACCAAAATCGATATATCAATAAAAACCCAAGAACAATAAAAAGAACTAAAAAGACAAAAACTCAAAAATCCCCACAAGAAAAAAAAAAAAACAAAATTAAAAAAAATAAAATAACGTAAAAATAAAACCAAAAAAAATTAATAAACAACGAAATAAAAAACCAACACCAAAAAAATAGATAAACAAAAAAGAAAAAAAAACCCACAAAAAAAAAAAAAATAATAAAAAAAAAAACATAAGAAAAACCCACAACCCCATCATCAACCTACACCTCTCAAATCAACCCCTAACCAAACCCCTACCCCCCCTACACTTTCCCCCCCAACCTAGATGCCGCCATCCTAAGTCGTCGACCCCTAGCCCAGACCTAACGAAATGTTTACACCCAACCTCGTCGGCTAAGTGACCGGGCTTTTGACACCCCTCAAAGAATAATTTTTCGAGACTCTCTGACTTTTGAACCCTTTACTAAAAAAAATTCCTAAAACTTAGTAAGTTTATAACTCAAAGCAAGCTAATTCCTCCAAAATTAAGACATTGTAGGTAAGTTAATTCCTTTAGAGTGCCCAGGCTTTTGAAAACCTCACAGAGAATACTGACTAGAATTAACAAACGTCTGGTTTCAAAGTTTTGTAGAGATTAACAAGTTTAAGTTCAAAGGGAATGTTTAAATTTTAGAAAAAGACATTTTCCCTTTATTTATTAAGCAACATATACTAGCAACATTATTATATTTTTCACATCATTTTCATTTTTTTTCATTTTTTTCATCATTTTTTTTGCAACATTTATATTTACACCGTATACAGGGAAAATTTCTTTTTAGAAAATTAAAACATATTTTTGACCAAAAACTTTTATTTATCAATTCATCGATAAAGCTTTTTACTCAAAAAATGTTGATCTTAATGTACTTTTAAGAGTGATAAAACTCTAACTTGTCTTTCAAAAATAGCACGTATTATTAGTCATTTTAGAAGCTACTGGGAGAAAAAGCCACAAATTACACTCATAAGCTTTTAAGATTTCCAACTAATCCTTGCTTAGCATTCCAACTTATAATTAACTCTATCATTTCTCGTTCTTTGCAAATTTAAAATCTTTAATAAAAAGATCCGCGAATGCTTAGACCAAATAAAATTAAGCTTTGCATATATAGAAAGTCCATTTCTAGGAAACATGCAAAAACCTTTGGCCTTTTTGAGCTAGAATTCGCATTTTAAAGCTTCTTGTATAAAAGACTAGCAAAAGCTTATACATTTATAAAGGTTAAGGGAGTAAGCTAGAGCTCAACATGCTCGGTCAAGTCAAAAATTATTCTTATTCTCACCAGCGGAAAGTCAACATTTGATAAACACTTATTTTATTTTTGCAATTTTTTTTAAATTTTGGCATAAAATCACATTTTTTTGTATTTTCTTGGTAAAACAAGGTTACATGAAAGACATAGACAAATGCAAGTGAGATCAAATCGATAGATTCCCCCCTCATACTAGAACAATACATTGTCCTCAATGTGGGGGTTGCCACCCCCCTCATACAAAATTTTAAATGTATAATCCCTAATAATAAAATGAATATCACATAAATCAAAGCTGTTTATAATTATGCTAAAGAATTAAAACGTTAGTCAATAAGATCAAGGATATGGATTGGCCCTGAAAATATAGCATGTATAGTGAATGAAGATCGAGTGAACGTTGGACAAAACCTCGACACAGAGTCCCTACAGAATCTGGGTAATCCCTGACAATCAATCACAAAACAACAAAAACAAAAGATTGGAAGAGGCGAGCCCCTTCACGTTACACTTATTAGAAAATAGAAAGAAGATAGAAACACGGGTTGCCTCCCGAGAAGCGCTTTGTTTTTGTTAACCGAGTCACGAGCTTGACTCGATCCCCCAACTATTTTGAGTTTGGTCAAAAAGGAGGATAAAATGGGGAGATACGGAACATCCAAGATTGGCATGTCCCCTCCATAGATCATCATCGGGCTTTTATTAAAGAAATTATGACTGATCTTGAGAGCTTTAAAGCCCCGATGAGATATTTGAAGTTTTATTGTTAAATCTCCTAAAATATCTTCCACCACATCTGTAGTTAAATCTCCCGAATTAGACTCATTGTTAGCGTAGACATATTAAGCAAGACAGTCATTGAAAATCTCAGATGCAGAACCACTCTCATTGTCGAATGATTCATACTCTGGAAAAGAAATATCAGTATGAATAGTGGTACTGCCACTATTCTCCTTTTCAAAATCATTTTTAGAATTAAGCTCTTCTAGAGGGCAAAGAGATGAGTTATCATAAAATAACTTCTTAATAAGACGAATAGCTTCCTTCGGGTCAAAGTTGGTTTCAGCAATTCCTGGTGGAATTAGATAGATAAGAGTGAGCTCACTGACAAACTCCTCAAGAAGGAAATCAATCTTGGGGAAAGTTATCATGGTATCTTTATTAAAAAATGATTCTATTAAATCAGATTCAACATTAAAGTGATCGTCTCTTGGTGGAATTGAATCGAGATCTTCTAACACCTCATTATAAAGCGGATTAATCTTACTAGAAAAGATTTCTTCATCAAATTCGAGAAGAGGGTTTCGAGTAAATTTAAAATTTCTAACCAAACATCTTACCCTCAGAAGAGACGTCGTCATCACTAGAGGTATAATCAACAATAGAATCGAAGAGAGGATTAGACAAATCTCATAATCATTGTTAAAATCGGGAGAATTATCACAAAAAGGCAAATCACACTCGCTTACATAATCAGATAAATCCTCAGATCCACTTGGCGTTAGATTAAGGTTCTCAACACTGGACTCAATTTCATCGTCCGAGTCCATTTCCAGAATAGTGTCAAGATGCTCGTCCTCCATTACAAGAGAGTTTCGTAAATATAGTAAAGTCGGTTGTGGATTGCACTTGTGGAGGAGTTTCATTAATACTCACTCTGTAGAAATCATCATCATCATCATCAAAATTGTAAACGGGATACTTCCAATATTGAGAACTATCCTGCTCTTCCTACTTTAGTTGATTCGAAGTATTTCAAGTTAAGTTGGAAAATCTTAGAGAATTGAAGCAGTAATTCTTGCATACTTTCTGTATCAATCTGCTTTTCTTCCAAAGTTTGCATAACTGTAAGAATACTCTCCACAACTAGCAATACTGCAATACCCTTTTCTTCAAGAGGTTGATTATTATATTTCAAACAGGTTCGTATAGCTTTATTATTTTCTTTAGCAAGCAACATTTCCGTCCTCATGTTCCTGACAAGGTTGATGAATGATGGATACTGTCAGGGTTGGAATTGGTCAAAACCGGAAGAGTTAGAGTTATAGCAAAAATTTGGCGCACAGAAATTTTGATTCATCGGTTGACACTCAAAAGTCGAATGAGAACCCCCGCCATCTCACAACAAAATATTGCGTGAAAACTTGGGAGGAAAATCATAACCATAATGAGCGTCATTCTCACATAACTCACAAGTAGAACATTGATAATCCATATCTGCACTCCATACTTCCACAGAAGAAACACTAAAATGGTCACATGATTCCATGAGTAATAAACCATTTGGGAGATAAAGAAGAATATTTTTTTGAGAATTTTTTTTATATTAAAAAAAAATAAAACAACAATATTTTAGTAACCGAGTCCAATTGCACATGGTAGCCTCTAGAAAAAATGCCAAAAAGGAGCGGAGTAGCAGTAGAGGAGCAAGTATTTTTAAAAACCTTTTACTTTCGGGTCGAAGTTCGTTGGATCCAACCCTATCTTATAACCTCCTTAAAGTATGAATTTCCTAAAGGTGAGCTGATTATATAACAAACCTGTAATTTTCATAAATGAAAAGATCCATCTCATTAAGTTAAGATGATGTACAATCTATCAAATAGATATGAACTCACCTTGTTCCAGGTGAACAATTTTCGCTTTATTACATTACTGTACTTGCCAATATCTTGATGTACAAACTTTTCTTGCAATAACTAGGCAACCTAACAATGGCAATCCTAATACCTTCATATATGTCAAGAAATCATCATTATATATCCAAGAGTCAATATCATAATCCATTTTTACAAAGTACATTATTCCTATAATGTACCATTCGCAACGTTATATCAAAATGGGCTTTAAACCGTTATCATATGCCTTTAAACCCTAATTCCATGAAGGATTAACATCTAAAGTGAATGCACAAGCTACTAAAGCATATGTACAAGTAATATAACATCTCATTTGAAATATAAAATCTCTTCAAATCAAAGTACAAGTCCTTAAAAGAAGCTCAATATACAGCATTAATATGATCTCCCAAATAGCCGTTTTCCACTGTTTTCACTCTAATCTCTCACCACCCACTTTGTACAATGCTACTACACTCAATATCAATTTGTAAACCCTAATTATGTCTATTCTTAAAACTTTCATACATTCGTTTTAACACCTCAAAAACCTAATTCAAAACCCAAAACCCTAAACCGAGCTAGTTTTCATAATCAGACCCGTTTCTTGATTTTTTAATCCATTGGTAAACCCCAAACCAACTCTCAAATAAGTAATAATAAACATAAATTAAAACATTATCAATCACATTCCATATTATTATCACCATATTACCAACAATGTAAAGAAATAAATCTAGAAAACCTAATTGTGCCCTAATTGGAACTTTTGACCCGTTTACATCCATTGTTCTCTTACCATTTTTTTAACACCAAACCACCTATCAACTTTTGAATATAAATCCTTAATATAAGTCTTAGGATCAGTAACCTATCAGTTCCTAATCTAATTTACCAAACGAAATCCAAGCTTGAAAACCTTAAATGAGCCCAAAATGACCCCAGTAATTACACCTTTCTTTCATTTTGACACATTTTAACTAATCTTTTTGCAACCAAGCACCTCAATGACTAAGCTCCTTCATTCCTAAGCAGCTTACAAGCACCCCTCTTCAAATATATTCCACTTATATTATAAAATTTGCACATGATCTTCTTATTTCTTCAATTTTCTTAGGCGCAGCATGGCAAAGGGGTAAACACCTCAACCATAGCTACTTTCCTAGCTTAAACAACACATCTAATGAGACCCTTACCTCATCACCCTAAAGACCTCCTACATGTCCCTTCACGATTCATAACCCCCTTGGCCTCCAAGTCAATTCGCCATAAATATGGAACCAAAACACTTCTTTTCTTCATACCCCTACTTCCTCCTCTATACCCCCATAGAAGCAATACTTTGCCTCTAAGAGATCCTAAGAGGTCTTAAAAAGCTCAATTTCCAGAAAGGAAGCAAAATATACCAAGAAACGAAGCCCCGAAGTCGTTATTCTAGGTGTACGAAGCTAAAAGTCCCAATTCCGACCATTTCCTCTAAGCTATAAGCTCAAGACCAGGTTCTCTAAGATTATATTCTGTATTCATACCTTTATAATGTCATATGATAATGCTAAAAAATCATAATATTAAAAGCTTTTAACTCAAAAAACCTATGTGTATAACCTTATTTGATCCAAAACCATACACCCGAAACCCGAATTTCATGTTTTGCCTTTAATCAATAAGCTAAGCTTGTAAACTAATTGTTATTATCTATCCAAATAAGCTTAAATAAATAAAAATAAGTGCTTTGATAAGTCATGAAAGAATTTTGAGCTTAAAACCAGCGCATTTTCAATTTAGAAAACCCAATATGACCCGTTTGCTTCCTAGCTTAACGAATCGTTAATTTAAACTGTTTATTTGTTAAATCTTCATATTTTAGTTTAAAACTTATAGATTTCTATTGAAATGTTAAAATAACGCCTTTCAATGGCAACTTTGGCATTTTTTGAAAAATTAATCCATGTCAAAAGGGGTAATATATCGTAACTTTTTAGACACTTATAATTAAAGGACTAAAAGTATCATTTTATCAAAGTTATAACTAAAAGGGTCTATTATGTCACATTTAAATTACAAGGTTTACTTGGTATATCTTTTAAACTTAAGGGATCAAAGTCGTAAAAATGCAAACTCCAAGGGTATATTCTACCATTCTTCAAACTCAAGGGTCTAAAATGTAACATTTCAGAAAAGTATAAAAACACATTCAAAACATTACCAGACATAACTTTAATTAATGCTTGACGTGCTTAACATTTCTAGATATTGAATAAAATGCTTAAAACCGCTTATGTTATAATCATTATATCATTCATCATCGATGTGCTTCCAAAAATCATGTCCCGGATCCATATCGTACCACAATACTAGGGAGCTTTGTTGGGAATTATACTTTGAGTTGATATGACAAAAGATATAAAAGATGAAGGACCTACAAGACTAAATATCAAAAGAACAAAAGATGGAAGATTTTGAAGATAAAGATTAACATTAATGTTGATTGAAGATTAGTCAAATAGTATTTAATGAAGATGGAAGATTTTGAAGATAAAGATCAACATTAATGTTGATTGAAGATTAGTCAAATAGTATTTAATTGATCTGATTTAGAGTTTTCCTAATCATACTTATTCTATCTTGTACTGTAATCCCTAGCCTCACTAGTATATAAAGAGGGTAGGCGTCAAAAGGTTTATCAATTCATTCAATCACATGTAAAACCTAAAGGTGTGTTGTGTGTACACTAGGCTCAAGTCTTTGTAAACGCCTAGGGATTATAGTTTATAGCTTATTAGTAGCTAAGTAGTGATAGTAAGCTACTTATGTAACCTGGTCACGATACAATGAAAGGCTTAACGTTTATTAGTAACACCTTGTTCTTAATTATGATTGTCTTATTTATTATTCCGCTGCAAGTTTATCAATCATGATTATGATATCCTAGATGAGCTAGATCGATTTTCAACATGTGGTATCAGAGCGGGGTTGCTCTTGATATCTAGGATTCAAGGTGTTATGGTCAAAGAACAAAGAAGAATCCTTAAAATCCATTTAGGGTTTTTATGTTCGTCACTTTCTAGGCAGCCATGGTATAAACGGTCCATGACTCATTCGTTAAACCGTTGAGATCGTCAACGAAATTTCAACTTAAGGTTCTACACACGATATCACAATCTGACCGAGCGATTGGGTCAAGGATAAGCATTGATAAAAGTTATGCCTATGACCGATTTGGCTGCAGAAAAGGTATTATTTTTAAGTTTTGTTTTGTGATTCAAGAATGAAAGCTTTGAGATTCGTAATATGTTATGAAGATGATAGTTGTCTGCAAGCTACTAATTACATCTGGTAATAATAACGGGTGAGTATTATTATTGTTTCGACTGGCTTTGGTGAGGAGGTCCGACGTACGTGACCAACAATGAACCCTAGCTGAGATGTAGTGAGTATGACTTGGAGGAACTAGATCGACATGATTATTGCAAGTCGAATTAGTTTTCATGAAGCACGACATATTTAAAGAACAACAGATATTGTGTGATTGTGACAAGAGTACAAAGCTGCCAAGGATTCACGTTTGTTACTACTGCTCGTTACTTAGTTTTGAAGGCAAGTTTGTAAGGCTGTATTCACTGAAGTTAGTACCGCCTTCTTTATACTTTGTACCGCCAGCTTTGTCACTTTGTACCGCTACCAATGTCACAAGTTAGTACCGTTCCTTTTGCACTTAGTACTGCTCATGCTGGAGTTAGTACCGCTGGTTTGTAACAGTATAGTGACAAGATTTGCGTCGCTAATTGATTTGGGAGGAAGGAGATAGCTAATTTGTGACGGTTTAGCAACAGTTTTGGGACAGAAAAGGGGTTGCTAAATGGCAGTTTTTAAGTTTGTACCGTTTGATAGTACTGCTTGCTTTGTCCGATATAACTAGTATGTACCGCTAGTGTGTTGACAAAGTATCGGACGACACAAATCACTTTTTGACCGGTTGGGACATCAGACGATGAAGTGGATAAAGGCTCGTATTGGTGATTATTTTTTTGATGACATTTGGTGCAATAGTCTTTGAAACGGGTATGCACATTCGGTGCAACGGATTTCGTTCAAATATGCGACAAGGACACTCTTTTGATGGACACTTAAGATTGCAGGCATTGTGCCGCCTACGTATTTGATAAATTGACTATTTCATTTTGCAGAATTACGTGAACAAGGGGCTACTTTCCTACAGGATCACAGTTGATCGCGTGTTAACGCAAGTTTGAAACATCGAGTGGACGATTTATAACATTCAGTCTCGTAGAGTCAGTAGATACAACTAAGCTGATAATTGCGTGGTCACTATAAGTATTGATGGATGAAGCGCACCTAGCTGATTTCTTTAATGGATTACTGTTTGGTAGCTTAATAAGTGTCGAGGTTCAAAAAGATGGTAAACATGTTCGTTTAAGGGAACTTATTTGTGTTTATTATTTGTTTACCATCTACATGCACTCACCAAATTGATATGACAAAATGGGAAGGAGAGATAGGGGGGGGCGGGTGGGGATACAGGGGAAGTCTTTACTTTATTAGCATCAGGGGAACTTTTGCTTAGTAGTTTTGTCATTATCAACTAGAGGTAAGATTATTGGAAATATACTTTAAGTTGATATGACAAAAGATGTAAAAGATGAAGGACCTACACGACTCCCATCCAAGAAACACTTATATTGGAATCCCATCAGCGACTCAATCTTCCAATCGATCTCTGGCAAAGGGTATAGATCTTTTGGGCATGCCTTATTCAGATCTTTAAAGTCGATGCACATTATCCAACTCCCATCGACCTTCTTGACTAGCACCGGATTAGCAACCCACATAGGGTATCGCACTTGTCTTACGATACCGGCCTTGAACCATTCATTAACTTCATCAGTCACCACCTTCCTCCTGTTTGGGGCGAGACTCCTCTTCTTCTGTGCCTTTGGTTCAATGTGGAGGTAGGTGTCTAGGCTATGCTCCGTTATAGCCCTAGGGATACCCGTCATGTCTGCTGGAGTCCATGCAAAGATGTCCACATTCTTTCGGAGGGTATGTATTAGTGCATGTCTGCACTCAGCGGACAGACCTCCTCCGATGGTGACGAGCTGTTCTGGGTAGTTATCATTTATCACTATCTTTTCCTCAACACTTATAACACCCCCATTTTCGGGACAACGCAGCGGAACATATATGGGTGTTACTTCATAGTCCAATCACACAAAATTCATAAAGAACGACTCAAAAGAGACGTTATAATAACATTGGTCCCAAAATAACATGTTTGAACAATATCCCACATTCAACATGTGGTTAAACCATAGTACCACAAAAGTCACCCATCATAATATCGTGTTTCACAAAACAACAAATTGTACCATAACATTTTAACACGGGGATATTTAAAAGTTCAAACATAGACCACGCAAGACCCTCCTCGTGAACTCCAAGTCATCCATCATCCTTGATTACCTGAGATAAAACATGCTAAAAAGTCAACGAAACGTTGAGTGAATTCATAGAGTTTTTCATAAACCATAACATGAACACAAGTTTTATTTTATACATCATCTTATAACATTGTGGATCAAACAAGTTATATAAATATTTGCACCGAGCTCATGACACCTCAAGCGTTAACATCAACCACATATGTAATAAATTACCATATGAAATAAACAATTTTCTTTGCCCCCACACGAGGTATCATCGCTAATATACCTCATTTCTCTAATCACAAATCGTCCGTTCAAGGGTGTTCCCACAATGGATCCAAACCCCGGACGGGGGATGTCAGCCCCAATAGATCTATCAAATGTATTAGCGCTCGCTAATCCAAGCAATTAAGCGGTTCATGAAATTAGGGACTTTATGCGATAGGTACTCGTGCAAAATATAATTCAGGAACGGGTCCAGCATACCAAACAATCTTGTGTTCAATTTTAAAAACAAGCATGTATCTCCCTCGCGGGTTTTCAATAAAACAGTAAAAGTAAAGGCGAGGCTATGAACTCACCAAGTAAAAGAAGAGACGAGAGCAAGCGAGAAATCGAGACCACAAGAAACTCCAAGAAATTATTCGGGACCTACATAATAAGTCGCGACATAATGTCATAAAGTATTCCAATACTTATACATAGTTATATAATAACTTGTTTATAAAATGCAAAACATGTGCAACATTGAACCGAGATTTAACCAAGGTGTTTCTATCTCTAAATTTGATGTAGGACCTGTACATATACCCAACTAAAAGTCTACTAAGTATCGCTTATCCAATCTTAACTTTTACTAAGTGGTCGCACTTTTATTTTTCTAAAACTAGGCGTAAAAGTCCATTTTCTGGTTTGGGTCAGATTCATGAGAGCATTGCTCTCAAACTATTAAGGCTATGAAAGTGAGGCTTTCACCTCCAGAAAGCCCTTGGAGTCTACTTTCCAGAACATCAAGCCAATCATTCCAATTATTTACCATTTAAGAGAAAAGTTCATTTTACCAACTGAAACTCAAAACAGAAAACTTGTTTTCCAGATTTTAGTCAAATTCATGCCATCGCATCTCTTAATCTATAAAAGGTACAACAATGAGGCTTTCACCCCTGGAAAGCCCCCTTAGTCTAGTTTTCAAAACATTTGGCCAATCAATCATACCATTCACCAATCCATGGGAAATGGATTTTTACTAACCGAAGGTCAAACCAGAAAGTTGGCTGAACTTCTTATTCCTACGGTTTTGGCCATAAATCCTAATCTAGGATAGCAATGGGTGCAAGGCCAAGTGCTGGAGTCTTTCTTATATGTCTAGTACTGAGTCATGCATTAAAACCCAAACTTTTAGTTCAACAATTTGGAGATTAACACGTTTTATATTCGAAGGTCCAGATTTGACCCATGATCGTAAATTGACCATAACTCCTTCATCCGGAGGAGTTGGTTGAGCATCCAATTTACCACATGATCCCCTAAGTGTCTATTTTCCAAATATCAAATAATCTCAGTAGGCTCAAGCCAAAATTTTAGAGGAAATGGGGCGACAACCTGCTGTCCCCAAAACAGCCCCCAAAATCTTTGTGTTTCGCCTAATGTCTAAGCTTCTAAGCCTCAATTTCGCCATCCACATACTCAATCAATAACCACATTCAATCTATTATCATATTATCCCTTCAACACCATGATCAAATCAATGTCTAACTTTTCTATGATCATGCATGACCATAAGGTTTCAATCAAAACCAATGCATGCTCAAATAAACCTTGATTAATCAAAACAACTAAAAATAAAGGATACTTACAACACCAAGAATGATAGTAGAAGATCAACAAATAAACCCTATGGTGGGTGTATGGGCTGCCGAAACCAAGGGGACAAAAACCCAAATCTTTCCTTGATTTTTACTTATCCAAATCCTTCACAATCAAACCCTAATCACCCCTTTATCATTCTTGTAGCCTCTAATCAAATCCAAACCTTAAAAATCTTCAAGTTCTTCAATTCAAGATTTTTCTAAATCAATGCATGGTTGATTTTATCATTGAGGAATGATTGGGGTTTATAATAGTGTTGATTTAAGGTGAAAAGGAGTAGATTAAATGGGGTTTTGATGATCAATTAAGGGTTTTGGTGGGTTATGTGTCGAACCAAGAAGAAGGAGAAGGAGGGAAGAAATTTTGTCTGTGTTTTTGGTTTCACAGTATGTGTATATGTCGAGTTATATAAAAAAAAGAATATTGGGTTTGGGTCTTGGGCCTAATTTAGCTAGTGGGTTAAGTTTGGTGGATTAAAACATAAGGGTGTATGGTTTTGGGGCTTGTGGCCGGTTATAGCAAAAGGGAGGAGTGGGTTTCGGCCCGCTTCTTCCTAACTAATAATACTTATAAGTCTCGGGCCCTAAAACCTTTTCTAGTCTGCCATTTTTTTTGGAGATTTGAAGGTGATTTGGTGGTTTTTCTCTTGGGGATGTCGAACAAAAAGAAGAAGGAGAGAAGGGAATGTTTTTTTTGGTTCTCTGTGTTTGAGTTGTGTGTGTTTGTGTCGTGTGTGTTGAGTATAAAAGGGGAGAGTGGGTTTTGTTTTAGTTTGGGCTCCAATTAGGACTATATGTTAATGGATCAAGTAAAAAAAAATATATAAGGGTGTGTTTGTTGTCCTTGGGCCGCCGGCCTTAGAGAGGGAGAAGGGGATTTCATGGGCTAAATTTTACCTAACTAATGATACTTATTAATCTCGGGCCCTATTACCTATTCTAGTCCGATACTTTTTCCCTACATTGAAAAATTTAGCTCGGTTGCACATGTAAACTTTAAAAAGCAAATTTTTCATAAAATAAAATAAAGATATAATTGGCATTCGAGGCCAAAATACAGAGTCGTTGATTTCTCGCTTGCTCAAAGATGGTTAAATTTTTAACGCATAGCACTTTTCACTTAAATCCGACGATTTTTACCAAAATCGACAAAATAATAAATGGAAAATTTTCTATAATTTAGAAAATAAATATATAAGTCACAATAAATAATGACCTTAAATTCGGGTTCTTACAGTATCCACCCCTTTAGGGAGCGACGTCCCGACGCTCAATTCGTATTAATCGAATGGTTACTTACGAAGCGGTGAGGATATACACAAGCCATCGTCGAGGTTTTCAACAAAGATATTAATAAATCCTTGTACATATTAAGAGTTGAAAAGAGTTCATATCCCAAAGGATGATTCGCACAATTAAACACACGCCATGTCGGATACACATAAGCCCACTCATTTATAATTTATTACTTACAAAAAGAGGCG
>BQNB010038794.1:5892-48507 GCA_026074375.1 Tanacetum coccineum | reverse complement strand
CTATTTACCGAGATGCCCATGACTTGGTCACACGGTGTGACGCTTGTTAACGTCAAGGAAAAATCTCACAAAGGGATGACACAAAATGCAATCCAAGTTTGTGAGATCTTTGACGTTTAGGGCATCGACTTCATGGGCTCGTTCCCGTCTTCACGAGGGAACAAGTATATACTCGTGGCCGTCGATTATTTGTCAAAATGGGTTGAAGCAAAAGCGCTCCCCACCAATGACGCCCGAGTTGTTTGCAAATTCTTAAAATCTCTCTTCGCCCGATTTGGGACCCCTCGTGCTATCATTAGTGATCGCGGTACCCATTTTTGCAATGACCAATTTGCAAAGGTCATGCTTAAATACGGAGTTACTCACCGTCTCTCCACCGCGTATCACCCACAAACAAGTGGGCAAGTTGAGGTGTCAAATCGTGGTTTGAAACGAATTCTTGAGAGGACCGTAGGTGAAAACCGTGCTTCGTGGTCCGATAAGTTGGATGACGCCTTGTGGGCCTTCCGTACCGCATTCAAGACACCCATCAGGTGCACTCCTTACAAGTTGGTGTACGAAAAGGCTTGTCATCTACCCATCGAGCTCGAGCACAAGGCCTACTGGGCCTTGAAACATTGCAATTATGACCTTGTTACCGCGGGCGATCACCGGAAAGTTCAAATGAATGAATTGAATGAACTTCGTGATCAAGCCTATGAGAACTCTTTAATCTACAAAGAGAAGACAAAGAGGATCCATGACTCCAAGATCAAGAACCGCGTTTTCAACATTGGTGATCGAGTCCTCCTCTTTAATTCTCGATTAAAGATTTTCTCGGGCAAGCTTAAGACCCGTTGGACTGGACCATTCACCATTACCCAAGTATTTCCATATGGCATCGTCGAGTTATCACAAACCGACGGGCCAAACTTTAAGGTGAATGGTCATCGACTTAAGCACTACTTTGGAGGGGACATACCACATATGGTTGTCTCGGATCTCCAAACTTTCCCCAAGGACCAATGAATTCGGGGACGGGTCAAGCTAAGTGACCTTAAACAAGCGCTTCGTGGGAGGCAACCCATGCTTATCCTTCTATCTTCTTTCTATTTTCGAATAAGTGTAACGTGAGGAGGTGTGCCTCTTCCATTCTCGTGTGCTTGTGTTTTTGTGATGACCCGGATGTTTGAAGCCTCTAGTGCTCGCGGTTTTTGTCCTTCGTTCACTCGAGCTTCACATCCTCAGCTTCATTTTGAGAATCTGATTAAAACTTTTTAATTAACCCTTTTTATATAAATAAATATATAACAAGCAAAAGAACCCGCGCGTTGCGGCGAGGCTAATTTTTTCCCGAATATTTTTTTTTTACGTTTCGGGGGGTTTTTTTTGGCGATGCGTTATGGCGGGGCTAATTTTTAATATTTTCTTTTTTTGTATGATTCGGGGAAAAAAAATTGCGTTGGGACAGGCTAATTTTTTCCCGAATATTTTCTTTTTTTGGGACGGTTCGATATCTTTTTATTTGGGCCGATGAATGTAAAAAAGTTGTGAACAATAAAAACTTGACGTGTTTTTTTGTTAATTTTTTTACGGGATTTTTTGTGTAAGAAAATCGTAAATAGTTAAAAGTTGAGGGACCGTTTTGTATTTTTTTTTACTTTGGGCCAGATTTTGGGCCACATTTTATGCGAATTTTAGGCTAGTTTGTCGACAAATGTGTATATTACATATACAAAATTAAGTACTTTCTTTTCAATAATGGTAGCCATTTGTTTGGCTTATATCCATTTTGTGAAGTGGATCATCCAGCTAATAAGGAACTTGATGTGCAAAGGCCCCTCTGGTATGGACGTAAACAAATTTCAATTCTTTATTTGTGAAATGGCCACGAAATTGTGATTGGAATAAAAATCATGTGAGGGCACGCTGCACTATTGCATATTATTGACACGCAGGGCATCCATTTAATAGTATAGTAGTAAACCTACCCCAAAACAGGAGTTTAGTATATATTTTTTTTCAGTTGAACCCCAGCGTCGTGGAGGATCACCATCACGTGGCAAGCAAATTAGTCTTCGACCTTCGGGGCGTCCAAGATATGGGAATAGACCATCATCAACCTTCAGTTATCGTTCTTAATTCCACCCAGTGATTACCAAATGGATCATCTGATAATGGTCATAAGAAAAACGAGTTTTTATACCATGAGTTTCAAATATGTCCATGGACTTTGCTTTAGTTTTAAGCCGAAGAAGATCTTTAAAAAAAACGCTCTTCCTACATTCATATGTTGCACCATAACAGAGCCTCTAAACCATCATTTATGTTGTTATGTACTCACACATACTTGAGCAATGAGCATCGAATAGTATTACTTGACATTTGGACCATAAGCATACAATAACTAAGTCTTGGTGTCGATTATTTCCCTTTCCCCACGGCTTGTTTACTGTTTCCATGTAAATCCAGACTAATTAGGTGCCTTAGATTTTAGAAAAAGAAAATTTTATAGCAATAATATATGAGAACTCTTTTTTGTTCTATGGCTAACATCCGAAAGGACTAACGTTTCATTTACTTTCATTTGAATACTTAAAACGACCTTATTTTCCACCAAGTCAAGCAAACAAGTCTTTTTTGTTGAATATTATTTCAATCCTTCCACAACAAGTGTATCAAAGTCATGTAAACCTGGACCACGTAGATGTTATTGGAAACAAAAAATTGTAACAAAATATAAAATACTCAAAGTCCAGTTTTACGTCTCACAGTTAAAATAAATTTTGTTTGGAAATAAAAAAGTGAAAAAACTATCTTTAGTTTATAACAGACCCTATCATTGTTTAACTGGTTAAAGAGTCTCTTATATAAAAAACAAAATAAAATGCAGTATATTAAATTGTTACGCATGAAAAAAAACGATACTTGTAATACTTAGAATTGAATATAAAAATTGTAAAAACTTTTTCTAAATATAATATGTGTAACTTTCTTTTCAGCACCAATCTTAGTGCGAGAACTGACAGAACCACCAAAAACATGCATGCACGCCTTCAATATTAGTTACTGATATTATAACCGTATCGTGTATCTATATCTTTTATTGGATTGTTTTCATGAATACAATATTTGTTATAGTTGTTAATCTCAATTTCGTAAATAAGTCTTGTTGTCGATTATTTCATAAAGACAATAAAGGAGTTAGCTACGGTAAACCTGGACCACTAGCATAAAGTTGCCGTTCAAAAAAAAAATAACACTACTTGTAGTTCAATTCAATTTTAGTTTGTTATAGGCCTCATATCTATCTTCAAAAAACTTTTTTTTTGAACATCATTTATTAGGAAAACTACCAGGCGCTAAGGAAGGCTACAAAATTATACGGAACATGATTTTTCATCCAAAGTTCCAATCAAAATTTAAAATTACAACTTCGAGCACCAAAAATGAAAGACAATCGAACAATCACATCAAAAGTAGAGGCAAACCGTGAGAAATATGCTTCCCAAACAAAATTTGATTACAGAACTTCCAAATAACCCACCAAGATATATAACAAACACCTTCATACACGTCCTTTAAGCGCTTGGACATCCAAAGGCTTTTAAACGAAAGAAGCCAATCATCATACGAGAAAAAATCTTGAAACTCTAATTCCCACCAATGTGAAACTTTGGACATGAGTTGACGGGCCAAATGATAAGAAAATAGGAGGTAGCAGACGTTGGATTCCACATAAGAAATAACTGCAAACACGGACAAAGAATGAGACGATGTCTACCCTAGCCCTCATCAAATTTATCATCTAATCTATTTATATCTAATATCTATCGATGGGCAAAAAAAAAAAACCGGGTTCCAAACGTTTTTCTTCCTCCCTCGGGTTGAAACCAAAAACTGAACCTGTCAACCCCGGTTTTGACCAAAACCGTTCCGGTTTTTGGCCAAACCAAGTTCCGGTTTTTTGGCCAAACCGGCGGTTTTGGGAACCGTTTGGCTTTCCAAAACCGAAAAACTCACGGTTTGACCCCCAGTTTTTTTTTGAACCGATTGGACCCAACCCGATATCTGAGACAATGGAGAACCCGGAATTACCCTTTTTTTCTGAACTTCTATCCTATTCTAATCTTTTCGTTGAGGATTACTGATAGGAATCAATGATTTTCTTGTGCTATAAATAAGGGTGTTGTATTACATTGTAAATCACAACTTACATTACATACAATCCTTCTTAAGCAAAAAAAAAAAACTATCCACCTCAATGGCAAGTGAAACCGCCTCAACTAACCAGCCCACCCGGTGCTTTTTGGTCAACAAGTGCACTGACAATTCGTGAAAAGTCATATACAAAACCAATCGAACCCCTGAAGTTGTAAAGACTTCAACATGTGCATTATGACCAACGGTCCAAAAAAAGCTCAATGCCAAGTATTGCTTTTCATTTCTTCTCGGAGGTTTTCCATCACCGATGTTGAAGAATCATATAACTCATCCCATTGTAAGTATTAAAAAGGCGAGCAGCAGAATCAGAATCCGAAAGCGGGGTAAACGTCGATTTGGTACGAGATGGGCAAAATTTTCATGTACAATCCGGGATTAACATCCGTGAACAATTCGCGGGTAGGTGATAACACCGAGGGTTACCATTCAACCACTTTGACCCACGAGCAGACAACGAGGGTGTTTTTCAGAACACTATTCAACCGAAGATACACTCATATAAGAAGTCATTTGACTCTTCAAATCGTGATCAATAAAATTATGGGTAGTCGGCTAAACAAGCAAACAAATGATGGTTTTGCTAACTTAAATACACAAGGGTACAACCATAACAACGGATGTTTGGTCCGCACCTCATCAAATTTTGCGCCCCGGTTCTTACATGTGTGTTGACCGATGGAGGCACAATGGATTGAACCTAGTACTTGGCAAATGATGAAGCTGGTATCATTTCATACGAAGAATTTTCCGTCCCTCACAACACGGGTACAAACTTGAAGTAAATGTTGGAAAAAGTCTTTTGTTATTTATTTGTTCGCTAAGAAAAAATTTATGTCCAATTACTTTGGATAATGCTAGCAGATAACACCAAGCGCCATGGAAAAAACAATATAAAAATACAGACACACCAATGGCGGTAAGGTTTTGTCATAGTCGTTGTGTTGCACACAATCATTAACTTGGTTGTGGCAAGCTGGTTAAAAAGGTCGCCCAAAATAAAAAAAAATTAATCAATATGAAAGAGTCTTCAATCAAATGTAAAAGATGTTTTTAAAAATATGGTGAAAAATCCAAAACGTCTATATTTAGAATCTGTAGGGATGCCATATAAAACCTTGTTAATTTCGTTCGCCAAACTATGGACGTTGATACACGCTGTAACTCCACATTTGCAATGTTCGAAAGTGGTTTTGAAACAGAAAACCACGTTGGCGTATTTTCCATGTACTTTTGGGTCAATATGATTGGTAAAGGTTTAAAAAATTTCTGGTGGAAAATTTGGGTTATGATTGAAATGTAAACCCATTACTTTTAAAGTGTTTCACAAAATGATACGGTTATTTTATCGGGGTTTACTACCCAACATCTCCATTGATAACTTCATTCAAAACAGATTTTTTTTATTAGTTTCAAATATCGAATTATAACTTGAGGGGGTGATTTTGTCATGTATGGTTAAACCCAATGAAGAAAAACTTAGGAGTATTTTGAAAACATGCCAACCGAAAAATACTTGTTCAGCCGCTTTAAATCAATGTTTTAATGTATCCGGGGTAGACTAATCATATCTAGAAAATAAGTAGGGACTTTGGAGTTTAAAGATATGGATTTGCAACTATGGTATTGTGATTGGTTTCTGAATCTTTTCAAGGTTAGTATAATATGTATTATACAAAATATGGTACTAACCATACTCAATCAACAAGTGGTGGGGGTTCTTCTTCATCGGGGGAGAGTCGGATCCTTATGGCTCGTTTGAGCTACATACGGTTTAAAAAAAAGACATACCAAAAAACGCTAAGGAATTATCCTACCAATGTCCTTACGTCGATCTATTAGCAATAACTCAAAGCGGATTTTTTCTTCACCTCTTCATCTCAAGGATCTTTGCAACTTTTAATGATTGGGGTTATTGGAAAGCAAAGGAAAATCAGTTTCCACTGTTCTTAGTCCCGCATATGCCATAGATAGTATAAGTGTCCAAGCTTCAATTCTTTCGGTAGCTTCTGAATCATCCCGCATTTTCAACAAGTGGTAGGTTGTTGAAAATCCCAAGAACAAGACTAACTCCTTCCGACGTCATTAGAGATGTGCTGTGCTTGAAGGAATCACTTTAGACGCTCAAAGAGCGTTAAAAACAAGACCATCTCCTCTTGAAAACTACCCTTATACGTTGAATAAGGTGTCTTTAATGGCGAGGTGCAACAAAATGCAAGCACATCAACTTACGGCGATCAAGAAATTGCGTTAGATGCTATAAGCGACGGCTCTATCAGGATAACCACCGGCAAGATTTAAGATGATCAGCGGAGCTTAAGATGACCAAAACCGGAGACTGGACCATGTTTCACACCCCCCAAGTTCACGCAGCGAAATAAACAACAACTGGTGTTTTAAAAATCAATAGCACAATTACCATAAGGGCATAGAAAAACTACTCAAAAAGAAGGCGTTTAAAACGTTGTTCCATTCAAAACAGAAGTTTACAGAGTAAACAACATACGTCCCACAGAATCGTTACTAAATTTCATAACATAAGTTTTTCCAAATCATGGATAATTAGTTTTTATAAAATGGAACAAAATACAAGTTCTTTAAAAACTTTGCAGCAGATCCTCGTGACTTGACGACCTTCAAACCCTTGGTTACCTGAGATAAAACATGCTTAAAAAGTCAACAATAATGTTGAGTAATCCATAGAGTTTGTAAGAGTTAAAAGAGAACAACAAGTTTTTGTTCATATACCGTACTGTTGTACGGACAAGAAGCCATTTATCACGTTTCTATTGCAATAAGCACATGACACCGAAGCCTTGACGTTGTCATCATAACTTGTATGTAAATCACGTTGGCCTTCCATAAACTAGGTATTATTTGCCCTTATATCCTAAATTTCTAAATACAAATTGCCCGTTGACCTGGGTGCTCGAAAGGATTCGATTCATACCCCCGGACAGGCGGTCAAACCCAATAGATCTATTTACTTGTACGTTCCGCTGATACCCCCCATTATAGGCAATTAACAGTATCACTGATGTGGAGGTCTTTTGAATAGCTACTCATGCAATTTAAAAAAATATCATAGTCGGGTCAGCCAACATAAAGTCCATGTGCACACGTTTATATAAAACAAGCATGTATCTCCCTCGCGGGGTTTTGTAAATACAGTTTAAAAGTTTAAAGGCGAGGCTATGAACTCACCTTGAGCGGACGGTAATATCAAGTAATATAGGAGCTGAAGTAAGAAAAATACTCCTAAGAGCGACCTAAAATAAAAGGCGCGACTTAGAAAAACAATCTAGTACTTACGCGAAAAAAGATGAAACCAAATGAACGACTTAAAAAGTTTTTTACGTATGTCCGATCTAGCATGGCATTGCATTCAATTTTTATTGACCAATTTTTTACCTAAATTCAAGTGGACCCAATCTGTAGAATGATGTCATTCATACCATGTTTATTACTTTACTCTTTACCCACCCTTCGTCAACTCACGAACAAAAATTACTCTCCCTTTAGTTTTAACGTCTAGTGACTTTTATTTACACAATTCTGAAATCTTCCCAACATTGGTACATAACCAAAAACCGTATTCATACGAGTATGGAGCTTTTCCACTAACCAGAAAGCATTTTGAGTCTACTTTTCAAAAATACAAAGCCTCACAGTCCAAGGGGGGTGTCAAAAAATCCTGTGTGAAATTACCATTTTAACCCTCTATGTCAAAACAGATTTATTTTCCTTGAATATTGTCCACTCCACGAAAATGACCATAAATCAAAATCAATACAAGCTAATAACGTGAGGCCCACTTGGAAGATGGTAGGCTAAAAGTGTCCTTCAACAGGGAACAACTTTTATTTCAGAAAGTTAGTGCAAGAAATATGTGGGGTTATACCCCGTTATCCCAACTGAGTTAAAAATTGACTATTTTAGTAAATGGCCGTACATCTAGCTCACCCAGGATATTAGCGGCCTAATCCAATTAACCACATAAAACCTTAGATACATACCAACAATATTATTAAATTTACCAGTACCCTATTTACCAAAAATATTTCCGTAAAATCCATTCTGTTTTGCTACTGATTAAAAACAGTTTTCATAACCCTAATAGTAACCCAATCCAAACATCATTTTATTCTCTCTAAAACTCGACACAATGCCATAACTAATTATTAGACAACATAGGAAACAAATAAAAACTTAATATTTCATAATCTAACAATCCATTTTTATGGATATAAAATATAAAGAAAACAAGTAAATAAAAAGATCAGACATATAAAGAAAATTAGAGGGGCTTACTAAAAGAGAGATTGAGACTTAGGAATCAGAACCAAGAAACCCCTCCTTCCTTGTGTTGCCGAATTCAAACCAAGAATTTGCCTTATCTTAACAAACTTATAATCTTCTTCTAATGATTATAATACTCTTCTAATCAAAACCCAATCAAAATCTTCAAGAAACTCCAAGAAAACTAGTCCTAAACACCTTCAAACCTTCAAGAAACTACACCAATCTTTGCAAGAGGCAAAAGGATGGTGTTGTAAAGCCTAAAAGGAGTTGATTAAATTTGTGAGATGGTGATGGTGGTGGTGTATGAATTTGGCAGCCAAGGACCAAGAAGAAAGGAAGAAATGAGATTTGAAAATGGTGAAGTGAAAAGAGGTTTAATTGCAAGGTATGGAATTGAAGTAAAATGAGTGGTTTTATGGAAAAAAGGAGAAGGTTGGGTAGTATGTGGGAAATGGTAAATCCGGTTTTAGGTCTTGGGGCGGGCTAAAAATATTTATTTATTTTTTGATATTTTTTGTTTGTGATATTTTAATTACAGTGTATGATAAGTTAAAAAAAAGAAAAAGGTTATGGTTTAAGGTAGAAACGCGATTTTAGCAAAGAAAATTCGGAAAACATCGAATCTACAACGGAAAATGAAAATGATGAGAATTATAATTATTGGGGAATAATATGAGATTAATAAATCACTAATACTTACACGATTCGAAAGACCGGAATGGATTTTCTAATTACTGCTTTACGCTAAAGCTAAAAACGGGAATTTCTTACTAAATCGGGTAAACGTAAAAATTAATAACTCGCTTAAAAATGAAAATAGAAATAAAGGAGTAAATAATGACCTTAAATACGGAATGTTACATCCTCCCCTCCTTAAGGGAGCGCCGTCCCGGTGCTCGATTCCTCAATCTTGTCTTCCTTAACAGACGTCGATGAAAAGATGCGGGTAATTTTCTTTTGAAAGAAATCATCTTCTTTCCCAAAGTGTATTCTGGACCTCGTCTAGAATTCCATCGAACCTTGAACTAGGAATTCGACTTTGCTTTGAGTTGCTTCCTTCGCAGATCCCATGATTTTCTAAACTGGTTTCCTCAATAATGTGCAATTTTGGCATCAAGTTGAATTCTCTTCAAGAGGGATAACCAAGTTTTCATCCGCTAGACATTTCTTGAGATTCGAAACATGGAAGGTGTTATGAATTCCACGGAGTTTATCAGGAAGCTCCAACTTGTATGCCACTGGACCAATTCTTTTTCTATGATTTCGAGATGGCCCAAAGTACCTGGACTCAGCCTTGACCCACGTTTCCAAAGCGAATAACGGCCCTTGTCCAAGGCGATATCCTTTAACAAGACCAGTCACCACTTGAAATTCCATCGGTTTGCGTCTAACATCCGCATAACTATTTTCTGACGGCATCGAGCAGTCAATAACCGATTCGTTAATTTGCACTATCTTCTCAGTTTGTCTCTCTCCCACACCATTTCTGGACCTGTAGTGGCAATCTATCCTCCAACCACACTCCATCAAACTGGCGATCTACACTTTCGCCCATATAAAGCTTCAAATGGCGTAGCCTTGATGCTCGCATGATAACTGTTATTGTAGGAGAATTCGACCAATGGTAAGTGTCGATCCCAGCTACTATCAAAATCAATTACGCATGCTCGTAACATGTCCTCCAGCGTCTGAATAGTTCTCTCGCTTTGACCATCTGTTTCTGGGTGGTAAGCGGTGCTCATATCTAGTTGGGTTCCCATCGCTTCTTGCAGTGATTTCCAAAATCTTGATGTAAACAAGCTGTCTCTATCAGAGATAATTGACGTAGGTACGCCATGCTTACATACAATTTCCTTTAAGTATAATTGGGCGAGTTTTTCTATGCTGTCAGTCTTCTTCATCGGCAAGAAATGAGCAGATTTGGTTAATCGGTCAACAATAACCCAGATGGAGTCATAACCACTTGACGTTCTTGGAAGTTTTGAGATGAAATCCATGGTTATTTTCTCCCACTTCCACTTTGGGATTTCAGGTTGTTGGAGTAGACCGGATGGCTTTTGGTGCTCAGCCTTTACCTTGGCATAGGTCAGACATTTACTGACATAGGTGGCGATCTCAACATTCATGTTCGGCCACCAATAGAGCTTCTTTAAGTCTTGATACATCTTGTCTGATCCCGGGTGAATGGAATATTTAGATTTGTGCGATTCATGCATGATCAAATCCCATAATCCCCCAAACAACGGTAACCCAATTCGCCCTTCAAAACATTGGATTCCATCAGAACGGACCTCGAATATCGGCTTGATTAGCCTTCCAAGGTTTTCAACTTTCACATTTTCCTCTTTCATCGCCTCAGTCTGAGCATTGAGTATTTTCTCAGGTAAATTGGTGTGTTCCATCATTACCAAAGATCTAACCCTTATTGGTTCTCTGTCCTTTCGACTAAGGGCATCGACCACTACGTTGGCCTTACCAGGATGGTAACGGATTTCACAATCATAGTCACTTAAAAGTTCAATCCATCGCCGCTGTCTCATGTTGAGCTCCTTTTGATCCAGAATGTACTATAGACTCTTATGATCGGTGTACACAGTACACTTAGTACCATACAAATAATGCCTCCAGAGTCTAAGTGCAAACACTACATCACCCAGTTCTAAATCATGGGTCGTGTAGTTTTCCTCATGTTTCTTCAGTTGTCGAGAGGCATATGCTATCACCTTTTCCCTCTGCATCAGAACAGCTCCAAAACCTTTGTGTGACGCATCGCAGTACACAACGAAGTTTTCAGTTCCCTCAGGCAAGGCTAGGATAGGAGCGGAACATAACTTCTGCTTCAAGGTTTGGAATGCCTCATCTTCGTCCGTACCCCATTCATACTTTTTGTTCTTCTCAGTCAATTTAGTTAGAGGCTTGGAAATTAACGAAAAACCTTCGATGAATCTTCGGTAATATCCGGCTAAACCCAAAAATTGTCTGACTTCTTTCGGTGTTGTCGGTGCAGACCAATTTCGGATAGCCTCAACCTTCGTAGGATCCACGTGAACACCTTTATTGTTGATCACGTGACCGAGAAATTGCACCGACTCAAGCCAGAAATCGCACTTCGAGAATTTGGCGTACAATTGCTCATTCTTGAGCAACTCCAAAATGATCTTCAGATGTTGTTCGTGCTCTTCTTTATTCTTGGAGTAGATAAGTATGTCATCAATGAACACGATCACAAATTTATCGAGGTATGGCTTGCACACTCGATTCATCAGATCCATGAATACCGCAGGAGCGTTGGTTAGACCAAACGGCATTACTTGAAATTCATAGTGACCGTACCTAGTCCGAAAAGCAGTAATAGGAATGTCTTCTTCTCTAATTCGGAGTTGGTGATAACTGGACCACAGATCAATCTTTGAGTATACGCTGGAACCTTGAAGTTGATCAAACAAGTCCTCAATCCTCGGGAGTAGATACCGATTCTTGACTGTCAACTTATTTAGCTCGCGATAATCGATGCACATACGGAATGGATCCATCGTGTCTTCTTCTTAACGAACCACACTGGGGCTCCCAAGGTGAAGAGCTCGAGTGAATAAACCCTTTCTCTAATAGTTCCTTCAATTGATCCGACAATTCTTTCAATTCAGATGGTGCCAGACGGTATGGTGCACGCGCGACAGGTACGGCTCCGGGCACTAGCTCAATTCTAAATTCTACTTGTTGAGGTGGTGGGAGTCCTGGCAAATCATCAAGAAACACCTCAGGAAAGTTACGAATCACTGGCACGTCTTGCAACTGTTTCTTTGACGGTTCTTTCTCTGTCACTTGAGCTAAGAACAACTAGGATCCCCTTTCTATGTATTTTCTTGCTTTAATGCAGGATATCACTTTCAATCGTGATGCATCACTATCACTCTTAACAACTAACGTCTTGTTCTTGTAAGGCACATGTACCTCCTTTTTACCACACACGATGACAGCATCGCGTTCTACCAACCAATCCATTCTAATTATTACATCGAACGTACCCAACTCTATTGGCATGAGATCAATGTCGAACAAGTGGTCAAGTAAATTCAGAGTACAACCCTTCAGAACAGTGTTGGTGTATACTACTTTTCTGTCGGCTAGTTCAACTTCGTAACTAGTATTTAATTTGGCTGGTTTAATATCTAATAAATGGCAAAACCTAACATCCACAAAACTTTTATCCGCACCCGAATCAAACAGTATTGTAACGTAACGATTACTCAATAAGAATGTACTAGTCACGACATTCGGGCCCTGGTTGTGCTCGGCATCACAGATGACATACGCTTGACCTCGCACATTTCCACCTTGTCGATCAGCTCTCTTTGGGCATGCATTGCTCTTGTTGCCTCTTTTACCACATTCACAACAAACTACTGCTGATCGAGCATTTATACCAGAAGCCACATTCTTGCTTCTGCAGTCCTTGTCCTTGTGTCCTATTTTTCCACAATTGTTGCACTTTGGTGGGCACTGATCAAAATGACATAGCCCACAACGGTTACATTTGGAAGCAACCCATGTTTGGTTCACTCCCGCATTTTGAGTAGTGGTCAGAGCCCTTACATTCCCATGTCTTTGATTGTTGTTCTAGTTGTAGTGGTTGTTGTTTCGGTAATTTCTCTGGTTGTTGTTGTTGTTGCCACCCTGATTGTTGTTGCTCTCCCACTTTCTCTTGTTTCTCTTGGCAATTCTTTCAGCTTTGGCTTGTAACTTCTGCTCCATTAGGGTATGAGCCATTCAGACAGCTTTATTAAGAACAACAGGTCTAGAAGAAGTTATTTCTCCTTTAATGTTTTCAGGCAAGCCACGTAAGTATGCCTCCACTTTCTTCTTTTCGCTCGGAACCAATTCTGGGCATAGCAGGACCAATTCATTGAACCTTTGGGTGTAAGCAGATATATTGGAATCTTTCACCCTCAAGTTCCACAGTTCAACTTCCATTCTTTGTATCTCTTCTGGCGGACAAAACTCTTCTTTCATCATTATTTCCATATCAGTCCAAGACATTACGTTAGCCACCTCAAGCCCCAAGGTAGCGACCTGAGAGTTCCACCATGTCAGGGCTCGACCCTGAAGTGTGGCCGCAACAAACTTTACCTTGTTTCTCTCTGTACATTCGCTGATGCTGAAAACACTTTCCGTTTTCTCGAACCAACGACATAACTCAACGGCACATTCGTTCCCGTGGAAAGTAGTAGGGTTACCTTTCATGAAATTTGAGTATGTACATTCACGAGCAGGTGGTGCCCCGCCTTGCCCTCCAGCATTTCCCCTGGTATTACCGCCGGATCCACCGGCTCTGTTGGTGTTTCCTCTTATAGCACGATCCTGAGCAAGTGCCGCAGCTACCCTATCAGAGATAAGCTTCTCAATGGCGGCTTGGGTCATTGCCTTCGGCGGCATGATTCTGTCATATCATGAGGAAAACTCAATGAGTATTCATACAATGGTATAACCATAACATGTATAAACAATCAATTCTAAGGCAAACAGAATAATCACAACATGTATAAACAATCAAAGCCCAAAAGAGGTCACAACACATCATATAGATAATCAAGGATAGTAATTCTTCATCCATCACAAAAGATAGTACAAGGTTGCATTGTTTTACCAAAACATGACCAAAGTCATTACAATCATAAGTACCAAGTCTATAAACCGACATGCCCGGTTTAGTGATAGCAAAATAAAGAGACTACAATGATCCTACACTACAGATGATAACGTGGGGATCCAGGTGGCTGTGACGGCTGTGGGTCACTAGTAGTAGCAGCATCATCGCCCTCATCTCTAGCGGTAGCATCTCTAACCATGACATAGGGATCATCGTGTCAAGGACGACGAGTAGGACGGGCAGAAGGATCATCAAGGTCAGCACGAGCAACAGGAGCCACTGGAGTAGTAGGTGCAACATATGGTCTTTCACGATAATGTCTGAACGGGTGTAGGTGCCACTGAACCTCAAAGGACCACTGTCTCAGATTATGGTGGTGCCATGACAAGCAATCAAAATCCCTTTGAGTAGATTCTAACATCGTCTTCAATTTCTTATTTTCTTCTCTGTCTCCCTGCACTAACTCTCGAATTTGATCTTCCAACGTACACACACTCCGCCTGAGCGCATGTTGACCCTTAATTTCACTCCTTAAATCAGTGTCGAATTCTGCCAAATATCGATCCATCACACTGAGCCTTTTCAGGGTTGAGTGTTCAGTGTTAGCTCGGTCAACCATTTGCTGAGCAAGGCCCTTGACCTTGCGATGTAGAGTGTTGACATCCCTTCCTGTAGGGCCAGGGGCAAAAACCTGCCGAGAAGATCCACTACCCACATAGAAGGTACCCGAGAATGGGCGCACAGAATATGGTACCCTAGTGATGGTACCAACAGTATCAGCCTCAGCCTCCTGCTCATGATCAGCAGGAGTAGGAGCAACTGCCATATCCTCGGACTCGGTGTCTGAATCTGGTGGTGGTAGGTTGAGGGGATCAGCCTCCTCATAAGGGTTGATGACCTCGGCATCATCATCATCATCATTTTCTTCCTCCATCTCTTCTTCCATCTCTGGATCTTCTTCCTCTTCTTCTTCTTCATCATCTTCGAGTATCCATCCATTCATGTTACCCTCTGGTTGAGGATTTTGGTGAAGTGCAAATCCATTTAAATGGTCGGGCTCGGGCGCGAGTTCAGGTTGCTCTTCCGGATCGTCTTCGGGAAGATCCGCAACATGATTAGGAGGAGGTAGGTTTGCCATGATAATCTGTAAATCACGCAAAAATAATTACATAAGGTCACTATATAAAAAAATATTATATGAATAATAACTTATGCAAATATGCAAATGCATGACGATGCTCCATGAACGAACGTGATGATCGATAATAAACCAAATATGAATGATAATATTTGTTATGTATATGAATTACATTTTTATGTAATTAAAGCAAATAATTTTTCAATGCTTTTCGAATAAGCATGATAATCGATATATATCTTAATATATCATAATATTTATCATATAAATATTTTAATAGCAATGCACCCGAAACGTGCATAAGTACTTAAATAGGAATCATAAGCTTGACTTGGACGAGGGCCACGAGGAGTCTTAGCGCGCGAAAGAAAAAAAAAGTTATAGTTTAGGTTTTTGAAAAACGACCTAGTTCTCTATAACCTTAAGCTCTGATACCAATCTTTAACACCCCCAAATTTACTTGCAGCGGAACCAACAGTTTGGGTGTTAAGTCATAGCACAACAACATAAGAATATAAGAATACGTCTCAAAAGAGACGTTAAAACATACATTGTCCCTTTCAATGTAAGATCAGAGTCAAAAATTTGTCCAAGATCGTCACATACAACTTCATACCTAAGTTTTAACTTAAAAAAAACCATAACTCAAAAAGAGTTTTCAATTGAATGGATATACCCAAAAACAATTTAGTCAAAACAATTTCGCGCTAAGACTCCTTCTCGCCTTTCCAAGCCATCAACCTTGATTACTGCGATAAAACATGCTAAAAAGTCAATGAAAACGTTGAGTGAATCCATAGAGTTTATATGAAATAAAGAGTGAACACAAGTATTTTTAATCATCGAAAACTTGTGGATCAAACAAGTTATAATCACTAATGCATTAAACTCATGTCACGGAAACGTTAACCAACATATTATAAATATGTAATCATTTGCCCCACAACCAGGTAATATTGCAATATACCTAAAGAAATTCTCAATATAAAATGTCCTTTAGGGGTGATCGCGCCATGGATGTCACAACCCTAGACAGGGCAGTCACGACCCGATAGATCTACTTAATGTACTAGCGCTCACCCATCATAGGTAATTAACAATGCATGAAATTAGGGGCCTTTTTGCAATAGGTACTTATGCAATTAGTTCACAATCGGGTCCAGCATACCAAAAATCACTTATGTTCAATTTATAAAACTAGCATGTATCTCCCTCGCGAGGTTTATAAAAACATTTATAACTAGAAAGGCGAGGCTATGAACTCACCGAGAGAATAATTAGATCAGAAGTGTAACGAGTCTCGAACGAGCGGGAAGTACTCCTAAGCATCTCCTAAAAGACGTGACGCGACTTAGTACGATGAAAAGAAACAATACGTAAAATAAAACAAGTAGTCACGAGACATGTTCCCAAAATATGTATGGCATTGCATTCGAACTTCCCCAAATTATTTTTACTCCCAAAGTGACTTATGATATGGTCTCATAGTTAAATAAACCTCTACTAATTTTCGGCTTTTAATCCTTATTTTATCAAGGTGTACTAAACGTCTTTAAACTTTGGGACTAGACGTAAAAACTAAGTTTCTAATTTTAACTTGACTTGATGAACTCATAAATCCTAGCTCATAAATTTTCTAAATATGAGGCTTTCACTCCTGGAAAGCCCTTCGAGTCTAGTTTTCAAAAATGTAAGGCTCGTTATCTACAAAGTTTCAGAACCATAGTAAAAGACTCTTTTACGCCTGACTATTCAAACCAGATTATTTCCAAAAATTTTACCATTTACAAAAACGGTCATAAATCCCAAACCATGATAGCAATAAAAGTGATTCCAATTGGAGAAGTTATATTAATGTGTCTACTACTGACCCATGCTTTAAAATGCAGAACTTTGTGAAAAATTTTATTGGTTAAATCCGTTTTCCAAACAACTATCCAGATTCGACTAGTTACCATAAAACGGCCATAACTTCCTCATCCGGAGGAATTGGTTGGGCATCCAACTATCCCATGATGATAAGACCTATATATATCCATTTATTAAATTTCATAGGAGGCTATAGGCCATAAAGAGAAGATCTTACTAGGAGTTGTTTTAGGCTAGAGAATCAAAAACAAAAAACACCCTTCTCAACCTTGTGCTAATTTCGAACCAAAGGAGACCCAAAACCAAAGATTAAAATGCTTCTAACCCTCTAAGATATCACTAATATTTGCCTCAACGAAACCCCAATGAACCCTAGCCAAAACCCTTCAATAAAACATCAAGAACTTCTTCAAATCTTCATGAAAGTTTACCAAACTTTGCAAGGGGTTTTAGGATGATGTTGTGATGCCAAAAAGGAGTAGAGAAATTTTGTAAATATGGTGATGGTGGTGGTCTAGAATCGGCAGCCACAAGGTTCAAAGGAGGAGAAGGTGGTTTTTGAAGTTGGATGGTTTTTGCATGTATGGGGAGAATAAGAGAAATGATGGTTTTATGGTAAATGAAAAAGTGGTAAATGGGTTTGTGTGTTGTGTTGTGTAACCAGCCATATGGCCTAGATATAGGGTAATTATATATATATATATATATATTTTTATTTGTTGTGATTTAATTAAAAGTGGTGTAGGTTAATTTAATAAAATGTAAGGGTTTAAGATAAAACGCGAGGGTTTAAGCAAGAAATTTACGTAAACGCGAAACACAACAAAAAATGACAATGATGTAAATTATAATCATCGAGGAGTATTATGAGAATATTAAACCACTTAAGGAACGAAGACAGAATATATTCCTAAATACGGCTCACTTAAAGCTAAGAATGGGAAATTTTTTACCAAATCGGGTAAACATAAAATTAATGACTTTGCATAAAATAAAAATAGAAATAAAGCTTGGAATAAATAGTGACCTTAAATACGGGGTTTTACATCCTCCCCTCCTTACGGGAGCGCCGTCCCGCAAATGGTGTCATAACCTTTTGACGACTTAGGAAGCTTCGTGACAAAATCCATAGTGATATTATCCCACTTCCATTGAGGTATCTCGGGTTGCACCAACAAACCCAATGGCCTTTGGTGTTCAGCCTTAACATTAGCACATGTCAAACATTTGCGAACATAGGTGGCGATATCGGCCTTCATATTGGGCCACCAATATAGCTTCTTCATGTCCTAATACATCTTTTCGGAACCCGGATGGATATAGTATTTTGACTTGTGGGAATCAACTCCTGCCATTTAAGCATAGAGTTCCGTCGGCACGGGGTTCCAACTTTTCCTTAAGTATATCCCCCCCCCCCCCCCCCCACCCCACCCCCCCCCCACCCCCCCATTCCTGATTCATGCCTCCATCCCCCCCCCTCTCCCCCTCCTCCCTTACGTTTGTTCTTGAAGTTCTCTGGTTTCTGTGCCTCTATTTGAGCTTCCAAAATTTGTCTAGGGAGATCCAAACCAATAGTCATGACTAAGGTTCGAACCCATAATGGCTTACTCCATTCTTTATGGCTTAAGGCATCAGCCACTACGTTTGCTTTGCCCGGGTGATAGCAAATTTCACAATCGTAATCACTAAGCAACTCTAACTAACAACGTTACCTCGTGTTCAACTCCTTTTGGTCAAGTATGTGTTGTAGAATCTTATGATCTGTGAACATCGTACACTTGGTTCCATACAAGTAGTCCCTCTAAATCTTTAGAGCAAACACTACTGCACCAAGTTCCAAATCATGAGTAGTATAATTTTCTCATGCATCTTTAATTGTCGTGATGCATAAACAATCACTTTCTCGTTTTGCATCAAAACAGTACCCAATCCTTTATGCGACGCATCGCAATAAACAATGAAGTTCTTAGCTCCTTGGGGTAGAGCTAAGATAGGTGCGCTACATAACTTATTCTTCAACGTCTGAAAAGCTGCTTCTTGCTTATCATCCCATTCAAAGGTGACCTTCTTCTGAGTTAAGTTGGGTCATTGAGCTTCGCCAATCTTCAAAAACTTCAATGATCTGTAATAACCAACAAGACCTAAAAATTGATGAATCTCGTTGGAGTCTTAGGAGATGCCAATATTTTATGGATTCGATCTTGGCGGGATCCACTTGAATGCCTTGACTATCAATCATGTGGCCGAGAAATTGCACCTTGGGAATCCAAAATTCACATTTAGAGAATTTAGCATACAACTCCTCTTTCTTTAGCAACTCTAAGATTAACTTAAGATGCTCTTCATGTTCTTCTTTATTCTTTGAGTAGATGAGGATATCGTTAATAAAGACAATCATAAATTTATCTAAATATGACTTGCACATATGATTCATGAGATCCATAAATACCATCGGTGCGTTCGTCAAACCAAATGGCATAACTTGAAATTCATAATGACCATAGCGAGTTCTGAAAGCAGCCTTCTGGATTTCTTCTTCACGAACTCGCAATTGATGATAACCCAACCTCTATTCGATCTTTGAGTAGACACTCGACCCTTGAAGTTGATCGAATAAATCGTCAATCCTTGGGAGTGGATAATGATTCTTCACTGTCAGCTTGTTCAATTCCTGATAGTCGATGCACATTTGAAATGATCCATCCTTCTTCTTGACAAACAAGATCGGAGCTCCCCAAGGTGAGGATCTGGGTCTTATAAAGCCTTTGTTAAAAAGTTCCTGCAGTTGATCCGACAATTCGTTCATCTCAGACGAAGCTAACCGATAAGGTGCCCGTGCTAGAGGTGCAGCTCTAGGTACTAAATCAATTGAAATTCCACTTGTCGGATTGGTGGAATGCCCGAAAAGTCTTTAGGAAAAACTTCAGGGAAGTCTTGAGCAATTGGTACGTCTTCAAGTCGCTTCTCCTCTGACTTGTCTTCGGTCTTCTTTGTGGTAATATGTGTCAAAAAGGCCTAACATCCTTTAAGCAAATACTTTTGGATTTTGGTGCACGAGATGATGTTTAACCGAGAATGGGGTCCATTGTTGCTTCCATCACCACGAAAAATCAAAATTTCGTTTCCAAAGGGAACATGAACGAGTTTCTCATCACAGACGATTACGGTGTGATATTTTGTTAACCAGTCTATACCAATTATGACATTAAAGCTACCGAGCTCTACGGGCATTAAATCGATGTTGAATGGATGGTTCATAAAATTTAAGGTTAGTGTTAACAGCAGCACCCCTACAATCATGAGCTAGGTGGCCAACCTTTTAAATTTTTTGCACCTTGGCGCACATTGTCCTTCGTAATGGTAGAAGGGAATCTAGGGAAGTGGTGATGATAATGGAGTGAGTGGAGATGGTGGTGGAGTAGGTAAGGTAAGAAGCCTAGCAACCTCTGCCTCAGAAGGAAACGGTATAGGTGCCTGGGATCTGACAGACATCCTCAAAGTAGTAGGGTATGCAGGTGGTGGTGGTGGTGTAGCCACATACTCATCGGTCTCAAACAGCTCTATCTCCTCAGCGGAGGGGATAGGATCAACACCTGGAGAAGCAACAGCAGTAGAGTCGGCAGGAGCTAGGTGCTCCTCCCCCTCCTCCTCCTCCTCATCATTATCAGCATCAGCAGCATAGTCAACTGGGTCCTCATCCGGATCCTCCTCCAGATCCTCCTCCGGATCTGGAGCGTACATCGGTACATGATCCTCCAACTCTATAGTGTCAGGTGCATAGGCAGGTGATGGTGGAGCTACCTGCCCTTGTTGGGAAACCTCCTCATAAGGGTCAATCTCAGGAACCTCGTCTGCATCCATAAGTAGGATGCCCCATGCTGATGGGTCAGAGTCTGAAGAAATAGAAGTGTATGACACAGTGAAATGCTCTGAATCTGACATGACTAAATCTGTAACAATCCAAAAGAGTATATATGAGTATATATATAAGACCACCATATGTAATATATGTAATACAGTATAAACATGTATATCATGTAAGCATCTAGTCTAATCAACTAATGCAAACAAATAGTGTATGTATGTCCCGTGAAAAACTTTTTTATGATGCAATGCTTGAAAACGGTTATAGTCTAAGTAAAAACATTTGACTTGGTTCTCTATAACCTTGGATATAGATACCAATCTGTAACACCTCCAAATAAGGTTGCAGCGGAATGAGGGTCCATGAGCGTTACATCATAGATCAATAGCACAAGATATAAGAACGACCTCTAAATTTGAAAAACTGATACATTGGAATAACTGAAATTGTTTATTACAAATGAACAACGGCTTAACATGTTCACTTATAAATGTAAAGATTTTAAAACATAACAATATCCCCAAATGTAATGCTTCTAAATCTTTATGTAATGACATCCAAAATAAAGACTACCAATGTATCCTTGACTTGCACCTTATTGACCTGAGAAAAACATGCTTTAAAATGTCAACATAAAGTTGGTGAATTCACAAGTTTAAGTAAAGTATAAAGTAGGACCGCAAGATTTCAAAGTGCACGACTATTGTAACACATACAATATCACTAAAATATAATTACGATTCCCTAAGCTCATGACAATGAAACTACGACATGTATGTATTGCAAATTAATACCATCAATGTGCCCGTGTAGATGTTCAACCCGCAACATCCCAAATCCGATATGGTATACGTCCACTGGTTCAATCCGTCGAACCTAGTGAGCGCTACTCACCCGAACAGGGATGTCAATCCCAAATAGATCTATTTATAACACTCGAGCTTACAACAAGTAATTGACAGTTCATGATTCATGGGCATAGTGGGTTATAGCTACTTAGGCAAACTCGTAATTTGTTTAAAAGTGTACTTGCATCCAAATGTAAAACAATGCATGTTTCTCACCCCAACAGTTGTAAATAATTGTAATCGTATAAAAATGGGGCTATGAACTCACTTCAAGTAATGATAACGGATAGTAAGGTAGTGGCATGAAAAACGATGCAAGAGACTTTATCCAAAACCTAAGTAAAAATAATACATATTTAATAAGCAGAAAATATAAAATCAAGTATTGTAATCTCGTCCCTAGTATGTGCTTGAGTTCTATTTAATAATGAGGTTTGAGAAAAAAATGAGATTTTCACATTAAGTGGTCAGCTTTACCGGGTCAATACATTCTAAATATAAACACGTAATTTATGATATCAGACTTTTTGTAGACTAGGCCACGAGTACTTTAAAGGCTAGTTCAGGTCGACTCCTGGTTTGGTCTCTAAGTGTTTCAAATAATTAAGCGAAGTAGTGATGTGTAACTAATTAAAAGAGTAAAAATATGCTTAAGTTTTATGGGTGATAAACTCGGAGTTTTACAATTTAATTACGGATTCGTTAATTGATGATAATGAATTCTGAAAGTACTTTTACAATCTCGGCCAGGTCCTCTACAACCTCCGTTAAGTAAGTTTTAAGTTTCGATGTTGCTAAACGGGTTAAAAATGAGTGAAAAGTGGGTGTACTCACAACATGTTTCAAGCAGATTTATAAAAACTTACACGCCATTGCCAACACTAGCGACTAAACATCCATATTTAGACGTGATTTGCAAACTCGTTTCTAGACGAAAAGGACTAATATTTTTTTCCTATTTAAAGATGGTACATTATACTTCAAATAACAGTATTTGGTTCGTTTATCATTAGGTAAAAATGTCACAATAACTTGAGAAAAATGCCTCGTCCGGCTGTTTTTAAAATAGTGTAACATGGCACTTTTTCGTGTAACTTTAGGACCATCTAACTTCGTCGATACTTGACGAAAACTAGCAATTCCAGGGGTAAAAGGAAGTATTCCATGTCTTATTTACGAAATACACAAGGTTCGATTCTATACTCAACTCCTAGGGGTCGAATGGTGTATTTAAATTTACTCATGTAAGCTGTGATTTATAATAACCTTAACATATGCGTTTTCTTTTTAAATAACTAACGAGTCCAAGCTACAAATGGCTGACATTCTAAACTTATTACCCTCGCATAACTATGGCCCAAGTTTTTTTAGTTACTTAACAAAACTTATAGAATGTTACTGTTTTGTTCGATACACATCAAAAGGTAGCCAAAAGGTGTTTCGTTTTTAACAGATTTCAAGCATACACTAATAACCCAAGAATTTCATATAATAGATAATTAACAGGGAGTGATAGCTCACAGAAACTTAAGGACGAAACGCGTAAAGAACTTAACCCAACAAAGATGATGAATACTCGAATATCTTTACCCCTCACGTATACAAAATCAAACACCCAAACAAATAATTATCCGCGACTGCTTGCACCCCTTATGATCACTAACCTGTACTTTTGCTTACTGCCTTGATGTGGTCGACCAACAGGAAAATGAAAAACCAAAGGAACCTAGTTAGGGTTTCTTGGAATTTAGTGTTTATGGTGAATGTGATGGTGCAATGTTTATGTGTTGTATGTGATTCAAAAACTAGAGATGGAAGAACAAGAAGAACCAAGGTGAAAGAAGTATGATTATGAATCTGATTGTGTTGTGTTTCTCTGTGTTTTCTCCTTTTGTGTTTGCAAAGAAGTAGGTAAGGTCCTTTATACTCAAATGGTAATGCCTGCATAATGTTCCCCTTTGTTGTCATTTTTATGCTGATCCATATAAGGCAAAGAATCTTTTGGTTTTATCATGGTCAATGCACAGGGTTTAAAAGGGGCTTACTGTTGGTGTTGTGTGGGAAGCAGGAACCAAGGAAAAATAACGTGTGTTTTGAGGATTTATAAAAAGGGGATATAGGCTTTATCCAATGGGTAGTAGAGTTATAGTGAGATGGGATTTTGTATAACCTTATCCTAGTTGAACATTTACTGATTTGTGGAGTGGGAAATCATGTACACGAGATTTTATCTAGTTTTTAGGAAAGTGTCTTAGTTTCTTGTGTTAGATTTATTATTTAAGAAATTTTATTGTATGCATTATTTGAAGACAAGGGAAGAAATATAGAACTCGTTTTTGTTTACTTATTAGAATTTAACCCTAATTTGTGATGAAAAAGGAAAAGAATAGAATGTATTCGTTTTTGGTTAGCTAAGTCGTAGAGAAATTGATAACTAGAGTCTTTAGTTTAAACGTAGTACTAATCACGTTATTAGAAAGTCTTGATTTAATTTTGGAATGTATAAATATTTATAAGTATAGAACCGGGTATGGAGGTTTTTATGTAGTGGTTTTGATGAGAATTTGATATGAAGGGTAATAACAGGTATTGGTTTAAGTGTAGATGGGTTTACAGGCTCCCATGCATGCATAAAGGTGTTTTTATTGCGCGACGTAGACGTTTTACGCAAAGAATAAAAATGAAAAGATGAGAAGTCAATAAATATCTTTCTAGTAATTATATAATGCTTACTTGATATAAACTTTTATTTGTTGTACACCCGTTTACGTTGAATACTGGTTTTTAGTTTACGTGATTTAACTTAACGATGAAAATTAAAGGTAAACGCGTAAAAGCCTAAATATAAATAATGGGATACTTGAAGTCGTAAAATGATCTGAAAATGTGAAATGTCACAGAGATGAGAAATGTGCATACCCAGGGAACCGACCTTGATGCCATGAAGCATATTAGCAGCTAAATCATCATTAAGATCCATATAAAGACCCTCCATAACAATAATGAATAGAAAAGGTGAGAGAGGATCCCCTTGCCTCAAACCTCTTTTTAAAGAATACTCTGATGTAAGGATCGCATTAATGAGAATAGAAGTCCCAGCCGATGTTAATCCAGCTTTAATCCAATTACGCCATTTAATACCAAAGCCCAATTTATCAAGAACTTAATCAAGGTACCTCCAGCTTACAAAATCAAACCCTTTTTCAAAATCAACTTTGAATAACATCATTTTTGTTTTACGTTTCTTGTACCAATCAATAGTCTCACTAAGAATAAGAGGGTCATCAAGGATTTGCCGCCCCTTAATAAAAGCATATTGCTCGGGACTAATGATAGAGTCGATGACCTTGGATAATCTATTAGCAAGGATTTTAGCCACAATCTTGTAATGAATTCCAATAAGAGAAATAGGTCTATAGTCTTAGATAAACAAAGGGTTAGACACTTTAGGAATAAGCATAATGAAAGCTGAATCTGAACCTTAGGGAAACGTACTAGTAGAGAAAAAACAAACCACAAATGATTGAATATCGTGCTTCAGAAGATCCCATAACTTTTTAATGAACATGAAAGAGTAACCATCCAGCCCTGGAGTTTTTTGTCTACCACAATCCCAAACCGCCGCCTTAATTTCATCATATAGACCATGGATTCAAGAAAATCCCGATCAGCAATGCTAAGACGATGAGCCGGTAACATTGGAGGGAAGGAAACCAGGGAGTCGTGACAACTAAACTTATCCTTGTAGAAGTCAAGGAAAGATTATTTGATATCATTAGGATCGGTATTCCAGACACCATCAAGCATGATTTCTTGAACCATTTAAGATTTCACTTTAGAATTAATAAGTCCATGAAAGAATTACTAATTTTCATCCCTCTCTACCACCCATTTAACTCTTGATTTCTAAACTAGGTCCATCGATTCCAGATTCTCTAGGTCTTCGAGCTCTTGCATCCTATTAATTCGAGTGGTCCTATCCACATTAGTAGCGTGATCGTCATCTATCTTTTTATCCAAGTCTCGCAATGTAGCCAAGATGTAATTTTTTCTATTAGCCTCAATCTCTTTAGTTTGAGCGTACCAAAGCTTAAGATGAGTTTTTAAATCTTTAAGCTTGGTATGAAGAGGTTTGGACTGCTCTAAATCAGAAATAACAACCCACTTCTCTGAAACCATGTCTTCAAAACAAGAGTTAAATTTTTTGACCAGGATCGGACTAAAATCATTTTTTTACAATGCGGGATAATGGGATTATGATCCGACCATAATCTTTCAAAGAGCAACGACCTTCAGGAACGACCTTCAGGCCTATATTGGAATGGAGTACATCATCCGAGATAAGGAAATAATCTACCTTGGTCATCTTAGACCTGACTTTATTCACCCAAGTAAAATGTCGACCACCCACAGGAAGATCAATCAAGCCAGTGTCGTGGATGAAAGAGTTAAATATTGTAGCATCCCCACAAGAAAAAATAGTGCAAACCAATCTAATTCACTTCTAACTTCATTTAAATCACCAAATAAAATAACTCTTCTGATGTGATCTTGAATAAATACACGAAGATAAGACCATAAATTTGATTTATTCGGCTGATGTTGTGGACTATAAACATTGATGATATAGTAGTTGTCAACCGAGTTTTTCCACTTTCCTTCAACGATGATGTAATTGTTACTACACCATATTCTCTTTTTGCCAAAAATGTTAGGATCCCACAAAGTGACCAAACCACCAGACCTTCCTCTCGTCATACTACATGCATAGTTGAACTTGAAATTACCCCACATAGATCTTAGTTGAAAAAGATTCAACTTAGACATCTTTGTTTCTTGAACACCAAGAATATGAACGTTGTGTTAAAAAACATAATTCTTTGATCCAAACACGCTTCTTACACTTCCTGGAGCCACAAATATTAATAGAAAGAATGCTCATTTATCAACGATCGACACACTTGTACCATTAATCAATTGCCTAAGAGATTTTTACACCCTTTAACGTCATAGCTAAGATCCCCACCCACTTCAATCATCCGATTAATTTCATCAATCAAAGAAAATCCTTTTAAATCTATTCTACTATAGTTGGCAAAAGAGGTGGAGCACTTTCCTGATCTTGAAGTACTAGATGACCGAGAACAAGCTTTGTTCTCCTTGATTAAGTTCTCGAAACCAGGGGGTTTGGAGTTGTCCGAGATAACCTCGTCATTGATGTGTGCTTAAACACACATAATTTATACCCCGAAAAAAACTATAAATTAGACTAATAACCATAAAATATGTGAAATTATATTGCAAATATGCTTGGTATGTGTTATTACGTATTGCAGGTACAAAGGATTGAAAACAATGCAAAAACGGTAATTTTCAGGTGAGTTTCGATGATGTTTTCCTCGTTTATCGAGATTCAAACAAACCCGTAAAAATTCCCCGAGCACTCCGTTGGATAGAGCACGAAATTACGAGTTTAACAGTACCCTACTTCCCTTTTGAACCATTTTATATTTGAACCGGACCAAGCCCCTTTTTGAACCCTTTTGTATTAAATTGAACCAGCCCAACCCTTTTAATGCTTAAGTATAAAATTTTGCACCATATATTATGATGTGTGGGTTAGCACATATGGTATTAGAAGGTTGAGTTGAGTCTTGGACCGTTAGGTCTCGGGTTCGACTCCCTTCTTTGCCGTTCTTATGTAATATAACTCATGCCACGTGCACCACTCAGGTAGTGACACGTGGCGTTCTAATCATTATATGTGCAGCTGCAGGGTTGGGTACGAGGAAGCAGGTCGGGTACGAGGTTGATGTACCAGGTGGCGGCTCGATGTACTAGGTTCGGAGATCGAGTATTCTGGAAGCCTACGTAGCAGCTGCTAAGTGGTGGATCGGGCATCTGACACCCTGGGAATCCTAGGTTCGAAATCCGGAGTAATAATGACCAATTATTGGCCATAATGGAGGCGGTTGGACGGTAAAAAGACAGATCTACCCCTGCATTTTAGTGGCTATATATTGATCCCACAGATCTGAATTTAGGGGACATCTTCTTTTCTTATCTTTTCTTTGTAATTTTACTTTTCCAGCTTATTGCAAAATAAAGTAGTTTTAGTTTAAGTTAGCTTATTAGGTATTATTGTTTAGCTTATTTCTAGCTTATTTGTAAAAGATATTTGGCTTATTAATGAAGATGTTTTCAAAGGATGGTATTACCTAGCTTATTATCTTGGCTTATTTTCTTTTTAGCTTATTTCTTAATAAGCTTGTGTTGGCTTATTTTTCTCCTAGCTTAAGTCCTAGTTCTGAATAAGCTATTCTTATGGCTTATTCGAGTTTGGATTTAGCTTAAATCACCAAAAGCTTTTAGCTTAATCCGTTTCCTTTTCTTTTCTATTCTTTGGTTCGAATAAGCTATTCTAGCTTATTTCGATCCTGATCTCCTAGCTTATTTGACCAAATAAGCTGTTACACTTAGCTTATTCGATTAGCTTATTTTGAACTTTTTGGTTTATTGCTTTTTGGATTATTATTTCTGAGATCTAATCTTTAAACATACCCGATCCATATTCACTTGATTGAACACCTTAGTTTCGGGTGGATTTAGATCTAAAAATAATAGATCTTGTCATTTAGCTTATTTCTAATTTAAAGTTTTTTTGGTAGCTTATTAGCTTATTTTCTAGATCTTATCCTTAATCATACCTGTCTATCGTTTGCTTTTATAAGTTGAACACCTTAGTTTCGGGTGGAATAAGATCTATAGTTAGCTTATTGTCTTTAGTTTTAATTCCTAGCTTATTATTATTATTGTTCATCTTAACTCTTGTTTAATTTGTGTTGATGGAATCAATTCTACTCATTGGCGTGGAGCTTAAGGGTTCATAAGATATTTTGATTTTCAAGCTTTTCTTAGTTTTATTAAGCTTTCTAGTTAATAAAGTTTTCAACTTTATTTACTATTTAGTAAGATAAAACATTTAAGAGAAATAAACTTGGTATTTTTCTAGTTTATGTAATCGGGTGGTTTTAATTTCATTTTTGGCTCATCAATTCGGTTTTACCTTCTTTCCCTTTTCAATATTAATTAGTGTAGTTTAATTTAGCTTGTTATGTCTATTGTTGCTTATTTGTTTGCTAGTATGCTTAGTGAGTAGTTTTCTTATATGTTTGTTAAGTGAATACGTGTTTAGTGAATTAAGTGTGATAACTAAAAAGGGAATATTAATTAGTGATTTTTGGATTACTTAGATTAGTGTTTTGGTTATTCGAACGGGCAAAAGCCGTAAGAATAATTATGCATTGATTTAGTAGTTAATATCTTGATAAAAATTGTTTTCAATAAAAACCAACGTTGTGAGAAAATAATTATTTTGACGGTTATTGATTCATTAATAAGAACTTTAAATTCACACTTAAGGATCTAAACACTTCACTTAGCAAGCATATCCTTTTATATATATCTCTTCGTTTAATTGCTTTGCTTGTTGATTATTTAGTATAATCTAGTTTATTATTATTATATATTTAGTTTAAAATCAAAAACCAAAATTAAAAGATAATCAAGCATCAAATTAGAACATTAACGTGAATTTCAAATTCAATTCTCGTTGGGATTACGACACTCGGAAGATTGAATATTACTTTTCCTAAAGTAATTTTTATATCGAATGGGAAATACTTATATACAATTACTCGATTCGTTCTCACGAACGATATCAAGTTTTTGGCGCTGTTGCCAGGGAGAGTTGTACGATTTTCACGTGGTGTTTCGAGTTAGTAACTTAAAGATCCTTTCTTTTGAAAGTTTATCTTCGTACTTATAAAAATAAAAAATCCAAAAATATTTTCTATTTTTCTATCTTTATAAAAATCCAAAAATATTTTTCATTCTATTTTATTTTCTTTTATAAATATTTAAAAAAATCGAAAAATATTTTTATTTTCTTTTTAGTGCATGAGCACTCGTTCTTCTTCTTCTAATCTCGTTCCTCCTTTTTCTGATCCCGAGAGCGTTATTCTAAATCGTCGAAAAAATCTTGGCGATTCGTCTCTTTTACTTGATTTTGAAGAAATCAATATGAATCCTAATAACGTTCAAGGACCGCCTCCTGCTGATCCTCCTCCTCAAGATCATAATGGTCCACCGGGACTTAATCTTCAAAATCCGGCTCCCAATCTTCGAACGATGGAGGAGCTGTGTCAGCCGACGATGAATGGTCGGGGCCGACCGATCGCTCCCGTTAACATTCAAGCTACCAAGTTTGGACTTAAGAATCATATGATTCAACAAGTCCAAAACAGCTGCCAATTTCACGCATTACTGGGTGATGATAAAAATAAGCATCTCGATAAGTTCTTGACTATCACCCAGAGTATGAAGCAAAATGGGGTCATCGATGATGCCCTTCGGTTATACCTCTTTCCTTATTCTTTGACACATCATGCCACCACTTGGTTTGATCGTTTTCCAAAGAATTCTATCCATACTTTCCAGGAGATGGCTTCTAAATTTCTTTCTAAATACTTTCCTCCTTCTATGGTTACGAACAGCTTCCGGATGAATCTTTATTCAAAGCGTGTGAACGTTACAAGCTTTCTATTGACCGATGTCCGAATCATAATATGTTACCCATTACTCAAATAGACACGTTCTATAACGGGTTAACTTTGAGACATCGTGATACAATCAATGCTGCTGCTGGGGGAACCTTTATGAAAAGGCGACCCGAAGAGTGTTATGATCTCATCGAGAATATGACCGCCCACCACAATGAATGGGATACCTCAGCTCATAAAGGTGAGTGATCTAGTTCTACCACTTATTCTTCCTCCTAGATAGCAGCTCTTACTCAGTAGATGACCGAAATAAGAAAAGATATTCTACAGATGTACCATTCAAATCAGCAAATTAATTATGTGACTCCTAGCTGTGAGACTTGTGATGGTCCACATTCTTATTATGAGTGTCAAGTCGCTGGTGGCTACACTCAGGGCGTTTATGCTACTACGAGGAACTATAATTTAGGTGGTAATTCTTACCAACCTCAAAGAAACAAAAATCTTCTTAGCTATCATTCTAATAATTTTCTTGGACCACCCAATTTCAATCCACCAAATAATCAAAATCAGGGTAATAATCAGAATGATCAAAACAATCAAAACAAGAATGCCCAGAACCAAAATAGATTTAATTAAGGTCAAGGTTTTAATCAGAACAGAAATCAAAATTTTAACCAAGGTAATAATTATAATCAAAATCAATATAACCAAAACCAAGGTCAAAATTTTAATGAAGCTCAGCCGGATGTTCCATCTTTGGAAGAAATTATGTTACAACATATGAGATCGACTGACGCTAAGATGCAACAAATGCAAACTCACAATAACCAAGAAATACAACATTTGCAAAACCAAAATAACCAAATGGTAAACCTAATGAGTCAAATGAAAAAGATGCTTCATGAAAGACCTCAAGGTGCTCTTCCTAGAAACACTAAGCCTAACCCGAGAGAGCAAGTTAATTTGATTATGACTAGGAGTGGATTGATTACTGCTGAGCCTTCTTCACCATACCCTATTCTTCCCACTCCTCGGGAAAAAGGGGAGAAGGAACTGAAGACTTTAATGGACGAGGTGCATATTACAAGCCCAGCAAGTACCACACATGTCCCACCTTCAAGAATTCAGCCAGTATCACGACCAAAACCAAAGGAAGATCCTAAGCCCAAGCCTCATCAACCTAAAATTCCATATCCTTTGAGGCTTAATAAGACAAAACTTCTGGATAAAAATGACGTTCAAGTATCTAAGTTTTTGAAAATATTAAAGCAACTTTATTTTGATATCAGTCTTATGGATGCGTTAACTCAAATTCCAAAATACTCTAAAGTGTTAAAAGATTTATTAAAAGACAAAGAGAAATTAGAAGAGTTAGCAAATACACCTATAAATGTTGAATGCTCTGCTATCCTTCTTAATAAGGTTCCCAAAAAACTTGGAGATCCCGAAAAGTTTCTCTGTTAATCCCACTTCAATAGATCGAATTCCTTAGGCTTGTTTAAGTTTTAGTTATATTAGATAAATCTAACATAACTATAGTAGAAACTTTGTTTGAATGTATTAAAGATTGCGCGAAATCTAATCTTTAATATTAAGAAGAATTATCAATGAAACAATATTTCAATGAACATAAAATTCAACAAATAAGCTCCAATATTATTAATGATAATAATACGAATACTCTCAAAGTATTAGGGTTACAAAACCTTGAAGCTATAACGATATCAAAAAAAAAGATTTCTCTAGATTTTGATTGATTGCAAACTCTATGCCCCAGGACCTCCTTTTATACACCAAGGAGTCCTAGTCGATTTACAATATATTCCTAAAACTTAGAATATTCTCTATGATCTATTCTATAAATAATCAATACTTATCACGTAAGTAATCTTGATCTCCAATCAATCTTTATCCTTTCTTATGTCTTTATCCATTCTCTTCTGACAGTAGAAACTCTTTCAGCAGTCTTAATCTTTGAGCAATTGTAACTTTTATACTAGCAGCATTAACTTTTAACACCAACGGTAGTAACTTATACACTAGCAACATTAACTGTGTACAAGCAATAGTAACTACTTAGAATATTTTCTTTAATCTTCACCAGCAGTACTAACTTTACACTAGCAGTACCAATATATACTAACAGTACTAACTACTTAGCATATTTTTCATTAAAGTTAATGAACAGTACTAACTTTTGCTTAGCAGCAGTAACACAAACCTTAGTAGCAGTAACTTCAAGAAGGATTTTAATCCCAACAATCCTCCCCTAAACTTGAGATTCTTCTTCAAAATCTCAAGTTTCTTTATTGAAAGCTTCATTAATAACCAGAAGGATGCTTCTAAACACTTCATTCAGGTACATAACCTTCCTTAAGCTGTTTCTTGACCAATCTATGAAGCTTAAATTCCATTTCACACTCATAATCAACTTGAAGCTTCACATCATTGAACATCTGATGTAGTGTGTGATTTGTAAGTGGATACATCTTCTCAACCAATAGATAAAATAACATGTTCTGCATTGTTACACAATGAACTCCACAAGAATCATAAAGCTTCCAGTTCAGCACTTTAACTAATCCTTGTTGATTCTTTCATACATTATCTTCAACACGAGGTTCAAACATAGTCTTCAAATTAATAAGTAAGAAATTATCCATGTAATTCATTGGCTCTGTCTTCTTAAATCTTGCTTTGACTATACTCCAAAGGACTTCTAAGTCTTCTCAATTAAAGTTTTTAAGCATCTTTCCAAAAGTTAAATACATCTGAGTCTTACCATATGCTTTGATAATTTGAAAATAGATTTTCTTTCCTTCTTTGTAGATCTTGTAGTCAACAATGGTTGGAGATTTAGTAGATAAAGGTGTAACATCAATAGTTACACCATCTCCATCATCTGGAATTATTTCCAAACATTGCTTAAGCTCTTCAGACTCTTTGTCTTCTTCCAACTTTTACGTTTTAGAGCTTTCTTGCTCCAGCTCTTCTCCTGTTCTCTTTAAACTGCTCTCATGTGCTATCTCTGCTTTTGCTTTCTTGGAACTCTCTTCCACCAGCTCAGTTCTGTAGTTAACAAAGGTATTCACCCTTTTCATTACTTTGTCAAATAATTCTTAAATATTGGCTTGTTTTTAAACTTTTGGGCTTCAATCCTTCCATGTTTTTCAGATAAGTATACATGATACTCCTTTGTTGAGCTCTTGTTGGTGGTCTGTTCCTCTTTTCTTTTGCTCTCTTAGCTGCAAAATGTTTTCTTCTTTGTTCTAAGAATTGTACAAACAATCTTGCCTTTTCTTCATCAGTCAATTCATCTTGCTCTTGAGCTTGCAGTCTTTGAGCCAACTGATAATCAACGTCAATTTTAGCCTGAACATCATCCCAAGCTATGTTGGCTTCTTCAACTTGTTAAGCTTTTTCACTGGCAAGCCTTTCTTCTTCTTTTTCTTCTTCTTCTTCAGCTTGTAGCTTAAAGGCAAGTTCTTCATCAAGTCTGAGTAGTTCTTTCTTAGACATTTTTTTCATAGTTTCTGGTTCAACCATTTTACCTTTACCCTTGTCCTGAACCTTGACTTGTGATGGTTGTTGTGAAGAAACTGTTGGTGTAGGTGCTTTCTCCTGTTCATGAATAACAAGCCCTTTTGCTCTGGGTCTGTGCTAACAGCTATAATTGTTGTAGCAGCAGTTGTTATTGTAAGTGTTAGTGTTGTTGTACCCTGCTCTGGTTCTTGTATCACAACCTTATCAGCCTTGGGTTTTGCATTCTTCAACTCTACCAGTGCTTGAGCCAAAGTTATTTCAACATCAGTTATTGCAGTTGTTGTAGTTGTAGTTGTAGGAGCTCTTACTAGAATTGTAATAGCAGTAACTTCTTCAACCACACTTCTTGTTTCCTCAACAGTTTTAACAACATCTATACTTTCAACAATCACCTCATCACCATCTAAGTCATTAACACCAAACATATCTTTATCAGTCTGAACATTAACCAAGTAAATGTCTTCATTAGCATCAATATCAGCTATCCTCCCCTGTTTAGATGCATCCTTTTCACCCAAACCTTCATCTTCAGAGGATTATATCCTTCTTGATGAACCAACTCTGTATAATCTTTTAAGTCCATGAGTTCTTGACTTATTCCTCCTCTCTAGCTTCTTGACTCTCCTTTTCAAACTTGCAATCTCAGTAGCTTAAGTGGTCTTTGTAGTCTCCAAAGCAAGAACTCTTGATTGTAAAGTTATACATAATGCCATTAATTCCTTAATTTTCAGTCTATCCTCACCACTTCGAAGTGTGTTACCTCTTGTGAGCAGTGGATCATTGGAATGTTTAGATACATTCTCAGACCTAGTCTAAGCAATTGTATCCCCCATGGTTTCTTGGCGCCTGGGACCACCACCTGAACTAGTTCCTGGGGAACTTGGTTTATTAAGTGTTGCCTTGGATTGGGTCTTATTGATGTTACCCCTAGCTTGCTCTGCATCTAAGCTAGTAGTAGTGGCAGCCCTTACCAAACTGTCATCCATCTCCTCATTGACAGCCTCATCTGCTACATTGGTTGTAGGACCACTTGGCTGAGGTACCTCAGTGTCCTTTCTCTTTGGCCTCCTAGGCTTTTGAGTCTTTTGAGGTTGAGATGTTGATGGTTGAATAATGGTGGGTGTATGATGGGGATCAGTTGGCATTGCTGAACCTTCACCCATTTCTTCTTGATTGTGTACCACCATGGTTGGAAATAATGGTGTTTCCCTTCCAGAAAAACCTTTCCCTGCCCTTCTCATATTCCCAAATATCTTCTTAGTGTGAGAGGGTGCAATGTAAATTCTCTTGTGAGTAGGCATCCCTTCAAGTTGTTGATTCACAAACACTTGTACAAACCTTGTATACATCAAGAATTTACCAGCATTATCCAAGTTCTTCACCATACTTTCAAAAATGTATTTTGAAAAGTTAAACTTCTGGTTTGTAGCTTAACAGATAATTGCAGAAGCCATAGTGCTACTAAACTCATTCCATGCAGTAGTCTTAGAACTTAGGCATTGTAGAATAGTATAAATAAAGAATTTCCATTGTGGGGAAAAGAATGCCTTATAGAAAGTAAGCTTCTATGAAATTTTCTCATACCCCATTAATGTAAGTTGTTCAAAGATGGTAGCATTGGGTAGACAATCAACACCTTCAGCATCTTCTAGTTGAAGATCTCTTCTTAAAATCGACTCGGTAATGATGATCTTCTTTCCATCCACTAGGGCTTGTAACTGTACTTCCCCATTGACAGTTTTGACCTTGATAGTAGCCCAGAATTGTTCAATGCACGAAGTATATATTGTAGGATTTATCGTTAGTGCATACTTTATAGTGTGTGCATTAAGAAAATCCACAATCTGCTCAAACCCTTCACTTTCAGCGGGTTTAGCCAAAAACGCGACCATGTTATGAGTATCAACAAGCTTTAAAGTCGTCATTGTGTTGGGTTTTGATGATGAATGATGAAATTGAATTAGGGTTTGTGAATAGAGAGTATACGAAAGTATGAAATCGATCAAATTAGTGATTGAAACCCTTAATCGAAGTATTTATGAAAATTCTGCTCACACATTTAACCATCACCAGCTGTAGTAAGTTTTATGCTTTACAACATTAAACTATCCACCAGCGTAGTAAGTAAACAATAGTAGAAACCTCAGCAGTAAGTTAAGGCCTATTAAAACAGCATTAACTTACAACCAGCAGCAGTAAGTTATGCCTAGCAGCATTAACTCTAATTCCATTCCAAACAACATATCCATTAAAAATAAATGTCATCTCTTTCTATTTTTAACTTACTTTTCCTCTTAATTCTTTTTCTTACTTGTACACTCTGTCTGTTTTTATATCACATAACTCTCTTTCTGTTTTTATGCTTACTTTTTCTCTCAATTCTTTTTCTTACTAAAACACTCTGTCTGTTTTTATACCATGCATCTATCTTTCTGTTTTTATTCTCACCAACTCTCTTAATTCTTTTACTCACCAAAACTCTCTGTCTATTTTCTCTAATAACCAGCTTTTCCATTATCAATCTAACAATTTTCTTTGCTTTTTTCTGCAAAATGTTAGTCCAAAAACCAAGAAAATACAAGCCATAGCTATTTTTAACTATTATCACAGTATTAACTCATCAATATTAAGTATAACCAACATCACTAATTATACTTAGCAGCAGAAACTTTTAATGACATGAATAACAGTACTAATTCATACAAAACTCTACAAAACCATAAAGAGAAAAGATTTTAAGGATTTAGCATTCCAATACTAGCAATCAAATATTAAAACCTACTTACATCAAAAGCTTTTGTAAGTAAATCTGCAACATTCTTGTTAGTATGGATTTTAACCATTTGAATAAACTTTTTTTCATTGCAATCCCTAATAAAATGACGTCTAATCTCCATATGCTTTGTTTTTGAATGGAAAACAGGATTTTTAATTATGCAAATAGTACTGTTATTATCAATAAAGATCTTGGTATGCATAAAATTGTACCCATAATCAAGGAGTTGATTCTAAATCTAAAGCACTTATCCACAGCAACTTGAAGCAGCCACATTTTCAGCTTATGTTGTGGAATTTGAACCACTGTCTGTTTTTACATCCATGATATTTATCTACTTCTAAGAAATTGACAAACCTTCCATTGTAGACTTCACCCCCCCCCCCCCATATCCAAGTTTACTCCCAGCATAATCAACTATCAGTGTATGTACAAATTAAATGGAGAATCTTTTGGATACCAAAGGCCTAATTTTGGTTGACCTTTTAAGTACCTAAAAATTCTTTTTACAGCATGAAGATGTGAAACTTTTGGATTGACTTGGTATCTAGCACAGGCACAACTCTGATCATTTTATCCTTGTGCAAAGGCTTTTGAGTTTCATTTTGGTATGTGCTAGCGTCTTGACTTTCTCTAAAAACCCAAATTTCTTTAGATTTCCCAAATATTTATATTGACTAATAAAATATGCCATCCTTCTTCTGTGCACTTGAACATCCCAAAAAGAATGTAAAGTTCTCCCATATGAAATCATTGAAATTTCTATGCATCAAACTCTCAAATGCATTGCATAGTCCATACTTTGTTGAACAAAGATGATATCATAACATACATTTGAACTAGCAAAATTTCACTTTATGGCCCTTTGATGAATAAGTCTTGGTTAATTCTCCCTCTTTGAAACACATTGTCTAAAACAGATATGTTGACAAGGTTTCCTACAAGATCTAGGGAGGCTTTATTTTGTCCTTATAGTGTTTTTCAACTTGGATACTCTTATCAGGAAAAGTTTGTGATCTTCAAATCGGAGGTTGAATACATACACCTTCTTATTTAATCTTTTAATACAGAAAAGCACTTTTTTCATCCATTGTTACATCTCAAAATCTTTAATGAAGCAAAGCTAAAAATAGTCTAAATGGCTTCAATTCTTGCAACAGGGGCAAAGACTTCATCATAGTCAATCCCTTCTTCTTGTGTGTACCCTTGAGCCTCTTTCATCCTTTTTATTCTTAAAAACCCATTTAGTGCCTGTAGCCCTTTTTCTATTTGGTAAATCCACTAATGTCCAAAACTTCTTGTTAACTTGAATTGTAGAAGCTCGCTTCTTGCTTTAGCCTCTATCCAGCTTAGATATTTGAATGCATGAATTACCTTTTTGGGTTCTTCCTGTGATAAAAAGCAAGCAAACAAGCAGTTTTGAAGGTCTTTATGGTTTGTTCTTTGTTGAATAGTACTAACAAACCCATACTCCTCCAAATTCTTTGACATGTTTCTTGTTTGTGTAGCTGATTGCAATTCTCTAATCACTTGATTGAGAGGATAATCTTTATGAATTCTTGTAGTTGGAATAGAACTGACTTGGAATGTTGTATCCAAATTATGTCAGCCTCTGCACCAACATCTGCATTATCTCTTGAGAGGTCAAACATGCTTATATCTTCCAAAGCAGGCATATTTGGATCATCTGGAAGTTCAATGCTTGTTATTCCACCAATAGCATTAGCTTCATTTATGCTAGCAGCATTAACATTGTTAGTGCTGTTACCATTATCATCCTTTTCTTGATCAATACTTTTACATTCTTTTCTTAGATCTTCATTCACTTTCTTCTCATCATCACTTAAAGGTTTGGATACATCATCTTGAGGACTCTTTGGATCTTGGGAAAATGGTGGATCAGCAGGCCATAATGGTAGCAAAATGTAATTTTGACAGGTTTTGTCTCCTTTCTAGCTTTGACCTGCATATCACTTGCTTTTGTACCTGCAAAAACCATTAAACTGTGTACCTCGCATCAATTGGTTATTATTGTTATTCTTGTTAGTGCATCAATATCAAATAGCCAATTTGGTCCACTACCTACAACATTAGGTGTACTCTCACTAAACCTAATATGCAAGTTTTCTTCCACTATCCTTGTTCTACTATTGAATACTCTAACGGCTTTACTATTCAAAGAATATCCAACAAAGAATCCTTCATCAGCCTTACCATCAAATTTGCCTAAGTGTTTTATGGTATTAAGAATGGTAACAAGACACCCAAATGGTCTCATAAAACTTAAAGTTGGTGTTCTACCATGAAAAAGTTCATATGAGGTATTGTTATGAGGCTTAACTACTAACACTCTATTTTGCACATAGTAAGCAATATTAACTGCTCCTGCCCAAAAAGTAGTTGGCAACTTAGAATCAGCTAGCATAGTCCTAGCAACCTTAATTAGTGTCCTATTTCTCCTCTCAGTAACTTCATTTTGTTGAGGAGTTCTAGCTACACTATATTGTCTTAAAATACCCTTCATCTCACAAAACTGATTCATCTCTCTATTCTTGAAATCAGTACCATTATCACATCTAATCACCTTAACCATGTGATCTACTAGATTTTTATCCTAGTTATAAAGGACTTAAAAATGACACTAGTCTCATCCTTAGTAGCTAGAAATAAAACCCATGTAAACCTACTATAATCATCTGTGACAACTAGGCAATACATCTTCTTCATAAGACTTTTTACAAATGTTGGACCAAACAAGTCCATATGCAGCAAATGTAAAGGAAGATTGATTGAGTTCTCTGTTTTGGACTTACAATAGGCTTTGTGCTGCTTTCCCTTTTGACAAGCAACACAAGTTTGATCATTTTCAAAAAGTTTGGAAGGTGTAAAACCTATACAAGTTTTCCTGTAACCACATTATTCATGGTTTTTAAATTTAAGTGGGACTTAGCCTTCTATGTTCAAGTTTAGATTCATCAGCTTGTGGCTTTAGCACAAAAGGCAAGTAAACTTCCTTTTAGGAACTATGTTTCTTTAATCAACACTATACATATTTTCTTTCTAGGAACTTCTAAGTAAAACTTGACTCTTTCAGCAATTAAACTTAAAGTTTGGAGATAAAACAATACATTCACGTGTCATTAAAAGAACACTATTCTCTTTTTCACACTTTTGTGAGACTCTAAAGAGATTTAACCTTTAACTCTCTTCCAAAATTCACACTTTTTTAAACATCTTGATTACCAGTTGTTAGTGTACCTTTTTTATGTTAATTTTCCCTCCTTTGAGAGTTTTCCCTATAAAAGCAACAATTCTCCATCTATTTCTTCATAGGCTATTTTAAGATATGTTATATTCCATTGTCATGTGCCTTGAGCATCCACTATCAATCATTCCTTTATCCTGTAAATCCATTTGTGGATTGCTCACGTCCTCGTCTCATCTCCATTTTCTCCCCGGCATAGTTCCTCCTTCCACCTCCCCCTTTCCCCCTTACAACCTTTTCCTCTTCTACCCTGTTGCACATTGGATAAGAAAATTAGTTTCTTTTGGGGACCCAAGCCATCACTGACTTGGATCTGCCTTGTGCATCAATATAATCAAACTTCTTTAGGGTGATTGATGCACTGTTGTGTTTAGAAACATGGTCTAAAACTTTAGTCTTTGGTTTCCAAACCCAACAAGCTGAGGCCTTAACAGCATTAACATTATTTCCCTTAACAGCATTAACTATTGCTTTTGGCCTAACAACATTAACTACTACTTTTGGCCTAGCAGTATTAACATTTTTATCCTTAACAGTATTAACCCTCTGATTAAAATTACTATTTTTAAATGCTGTATTCTTTTGAACATGCCTCTTAACAGTTGAATGTGTTGTTTTAGAAAGATATGACTTTGGTCTAGCAGCATTCACTGTTGTTTTTGAGTGAGCAGTATTAACTTGTCTAGCAGTATTAACTGATACTGCTATTTTTAAAATATTTTATCTAGCAGTATTAATAGATACTAAGCCAGACTTCATTAGTACTGCTCTTGGAATAATGTTCTTTTTAGGGCAGGGGTGAGTCTTTTTGGCAAAATTCTGATGATTTACCCTTTTAGCATTGTTCCAAACAGGTTTTACCACCCTTTGATAATTACAATCAACCTGCAAATGATCAAAACTTCCACACACATAACAAGCTTTGTTAAACATCTCAAAATTACTTCCTAGTCTCTAAGACATCTCATTATTCCAGTTTTTTTGATTGCCTCTAGGAAAGTGAGTATTTTGCCTATTGTGCTCAATTTGTTTAGTAGTTTTCCTATCAGTTTTGTTTGTTTGTTTAGCTTTGACAAAGTCTATCTTAACAAAATTAGGATTAGCTGTTTTCTTATCAGTCTTAGTTTGAAACACATTTTATTTAGACACCTAATCCTTAATAATTAGAGCCCCATTATTCTTCATAACAACCTTAGGTTTGTCTACACTAGCCTTAGCTTCACTAGTCTCAACTACAGACTTTTTAACTGTAGGCTCATTTACTATAGGCTCATTTACAAACTCCTCTAGACCAGACAAATCATGTTTTAGAGGCATAAATTTTCTTGTTAAGTGAGGTGGAACTGCATTATAGCCTAAACCTTTCTTGTAATTGTCTACAATCTGACTCTCTATTATCTTATTTAAGCTTTTAGATGCACTTTCAAATTTTTCTAAATTAAACTGAATGCCATCTTTTTTCCTTTTGAACTATTTCTAGCTTCTACCTAAGCTCTCCAATAGTCATCTCTCCTACTTGAATATCCCATTTTAAGCCATTAATCTTTTCTACATAAACAGACTCATTCTTTTTATGAAATTTAAGTCTTTCTTCTACAAACTGTAAACCTGTCTTATAAGCTACAACCATTAACTCAGATTTCTCAAACCTTTTCAATAGTTGTTCATATTGACATTTAAGCACTTTAACAGTTTCAAGACAAGATTTTGAGCAAGTAGAATCATTAGATACCTCAGAATCAGAACTTAAAGATGAGTAGGCCATTAGTGCATAATTTGTTAGTCCTTCCTCTGCTTGATCACTCCAATCATAATCACCAAGACCATCACATGAGATCAAAGCATTGGAAGTAGTTGTCTCTACTGGCACACTAAAACTGTTACAGTTAGGTAATCGTTCTATATTGATCACATAGAATTGGGGCTTGTATGTAATAAAAAAACCTTGTGAAAATAACATTGTTCTTTATTTATATTCCGCTGCATATCAATACTTTGTTATTTTCTATCCTAGTGAGTTTAATTGATTCTTAACAAAATATAATCACTTCACTTTCATAATAAGCAAAAAATTAAAAACTAGAAAAGAGAAAGAAGATGGAAGAAAATAAAGAGAAATAAGAGTGTGTTTGGATTGCTTGCAATATTGTGTGTGAATCAAAATGAAACAACCAACCCTTTCCACATATGGAGAGGGGGTATATATACTCTAGGAAAAATGCTTAGGTATTCTTCTACGGGTCGGGCTCAGGTTTACTTGGGCTAAGACCATAACTAGTATAAAATTATATTAAATGAATGAGCCTGTTACCCTAACTAGCCTATTACAACGTGAATAATATAAAGACCACAACTTTCATGTTTGACTCAATATTTTGAGGCTAACACGAACCCTTATTTTACATTTGTTTTGAAGTGGAACTTACTTCTGACATAATAAGACACACTACTCTATTATGTGGAAAACTAGAAGAGGGGGGGGGGAGGGGGAGGGGAGGGGGGTTAAATAGTTTTACCATTTTAAATTTGCTTTTTGAAGGTTAAATTTGAATTTATTTGAAGTTGACGATATTGATGTTTGTATGATATATAAAGTAA